>CM042849.1:58515307-58667807 GCA_023653725.1 Bungarus multicinctus
TCCATCCATTTATCCATCCATCCATCATCTGTCTCTATATATCTATCACCTATCTCTCTCTCATCTCTATATCTATCCATCCATCCACCCACCCACCCACCCACCCATCCATCCATCCATCCATCCATCCATCCATCCATCCATCCATCCATCCATCCATCCATCCATCCATCCATCCATCCATCCATCTATCTATCTATCTATCTATCTATCTATCTATCTATCTATCTATCTATCTATCTATCATATGTCTGTCTCTATATATCTATCACCTCTCTCTCTCATCTCTCTCTCTATCATCTGTCTCTATATATCTATCACCTCTCTCTCTCATCTCTCTCTCTCTATCATCTGTCTCTATATATCTATCACCTATCTCTCTCATCTCTCTCTCTATCATCTGTCTCTATATATCTATCACCTACCTCTCTCATCTCTCTCTCTATCATCTGTCTCTATATATCTATCACCTATCTTTCTCATCTCTCTCTCCCTCTATCATCTGTCTCTATATATCTATCACCTATCTCTCTCTCTATCATATCTCTCATTCTCATCTCTATATCTATCATCCATTTATCTCCAGATCTTTTTATGGTGTTCAAAACCTGCATTTTTTTGAATGTTCAGACCATTGCACTTTACATGACCTTGGGAAGTCCTCAGCTTATGATCACAATTGAGCCCCAAAATTTCTGTCGCTAAACGAGACAGTGGCTGAGTGACTTTTGCTCCATTTTATGACCATTCTTATCATGGTTGTTAAGTGAATCACTGCAGTTGTTTAATTAATAACAGCATGGTTGTTCGGTGAATCAGGCTTCTTCGTTTAATTTGCTCGTCGGGAAGGTCACAAAAGGGGATCACACAACCCTGAGGACTGTCATAAATATGAGTCAGTTGCCACTGAATTTTGATCCCCGGTAAGGGGAAATGCTGCAATGGTCATAAGTGTGAAACACAGCCATAACTCACTTTTTTTCAGCACCATTGTAACTTCAATTGTTCGCTCAACAAATGCTTTTCTTTTGAGAACGGCCTGTGTATTTTAGTTGTGACATTGTGTGGTGTTGCAGCAAAAGATGACTTGAATTGATCTGAAAGGTAGATTCAAATCAACAGAAAGGCAGCCTGGTAATTGTCTTTTTTTCATCCTGGCACTGCAGTTTCTTTCCTTGACCCAACTTGGACCATCTCTAAGGTAACTCGGGGACAAGCTGGAGATATGAAGAGACAAGATATGCTCAGCACCAGTTGGCCCAACAAATCTGTGCGACCTTACGATCTGTGTTGTGTTCTTGGCAATGGTAAGGATATGGATTTGCGTTTCCTTCCTTTGGGGGGAATGCTTGCTGGATTCGTGGTGGAAACCTGACCCTGCCTAGCTTGGAGATCACTCAGCCTGTTGCCATCTGCTGCGGCCTATTTAGGGGAGGTGACAATTGTGTCGTATTATTGTTGTTGTTTGTTTGTTATTATTATTATTATTAAGATATATATAGTGTTCCAAGTAGCACAGGTTTTTTTTGCAATTCCGCTGGTGTTATTGCAGGGAGCTGCAATTTCTTGATGTGTTTTGTAACATTCTCGGACATGATACCAAGGGCCCTGATGACAATGGGTATATCACTGTCACAGGTTTCATCCATAACTGCGTAGTTTCGATGGCCAGGTTGCGATAATTTCTTGATTTTTTTTCCAAGTTCTTTTTCTTGGACTTTGGCATGTCCTGGCACACTTCAGTTTTCAACAACTGTGATATCTAGCGTGTTGTGCTCCAAATGATTGTCTGTTTTCTAGAGTCCCACAAGATCTTCACTGTCTCATGTTCGATAATCTTTTCCACACTATTATTGTTGTTGTTGTTGTTAATCACATAGCCAGCAAGAAATTCAGACTGGTTTTGGCATTTTTGTCTACCTATCGAGTCCTTACCAAGAACCTGGGATAGGCAAATCTGGATGTTTGACAGTGTTACAGATCTCGCCGCAGGATGGAAGCTGTTCCAAGTTAAGCTGCCTTCTGCAATTGACCAATGGCAAATTTGTCAATGCCACTGATAGTGTTCAAGTTGTTCTGAGACTGCACCCAAGGTATGACTATTGGCTCTGCCTTTGCCACAATTGTTCTATTTCTACTTGCAGGTCTTTGTGTTGTGTTATCTTCTCAGTTCTTTCTCTTCTCTTCTGCTGTCTCCAGGCACTGCCACATCCATTTTCCAAACTTTTTTTGTCTTTCTTATCGACAACTGCTAAGTCCAGAGTGTTATGTGGCAAGTGCCTGTCTTGTCTTGATTCTGAAGTCCCAGAGCAAATTTAACTTTTTCATTTTCTATGACTTTTTATATTTTATGGTCCCACCAGTTCTTGCTTATAGGCAAATTATATTTCTTGCAGATCTTCCAATGCACCATATTGTTGCTACTTTGTCATGCCGCTGCTTGAGTCAGTTTGTGCAATCTTCTTGTAGCAGCTTATCAGATGATAATTATCTTTATTATGATCTTTATTCATTAAACATGAAACTCGGACAATTGAACATTTAAAAATGTATCACAAATACCAGCGACTGGGACTAGTGGTTGATACCGGTGGCTACCAGCATCCTAGGTATCAACCAAGTACCTCCTTAAAATATACAATGTTCTGAGTAGTGCAGTTTTTTTGTAGTTCCGCTGGGTGTTATTGCATGAAGCGGCAATTTCTTGATGTGTTTTGTAAAATTATTGGACATGATACCAAGTGTCCCAATGACAATGGATATCATTGTCACGTTTCATCCATAACTGTATAGTTTTGATGGCCAGGTTGTGATATTTCCTGATTTTTTTTCTATCTTTTTTCTTTGACTCTGGCATCTCCTGGTTACAGCGATATCAATAAATTGTACACTTCGTTTTTTGATGACTATGATGTCTGGTGTGTTGTGTTCTAAATGACGATCCGTCTATATTTGAAAGTCCTATTATTATTATTTGACACAAAAAAACAACAGTGTACACAGCAAATGAGATAACTATACTAGGCTTCGTATCACAAATCACTAATCAAACACTTCCCAAGCGTTTAGGACTGCGTGATGTATCAGCGGATTATGCGAGGAGATCCCAGTAAGGTGGCCTTCTGCAGCTGACCAATGAGGATCTTGTCAGCGCCAATTGTTTTTAAATGCTTGCCTAGGTCTTTAGGCACAGCACCCAGTGTGCCGATTACCACTGGAACCACCTGCACTGGTTTATGCCAGAGTCTCTGCAGTTCGATTTTCCAGTCCTGATATCTGGTGATTTTTTTCAAGTTGTTTCTTGTTGATTCTGTCACCAATCTGCTGTCGATGATCCACACTTTTTTCTTCTCCGCAATCGTGATATCCGTGGTATTGTGTTCCAAAACTTTATCAGTCTGTATTCAGATGGCATTCAAAAGTATTATTATTATTATTATTATTACTATTATTACTATTATTACTATTATTACTATTATTACTATTATTATTATTGGGGTGTCAAACTCAATTTCATTGAGGGTTGCATCAGGGTTTAGTTTGTCCTCAGGGGGGAACGTGACGTGGCCAGAATGGGCCTGGCCAGCTCAATATCACTTGTGTTGGGGGTGTATCTCGTGACCTGGGCGCTCTGTCAGTGAAAACGGGCTACAGAGCTCCATTTTTGGGTGCGATGGCCTCCTGCAGCCCTCTGCCAGAGAAAAGAGCTGTGGGGGGGCCCACACACAAACTGTTTCAAGGGCAATCTCGGGGACCAGATCAAACACCCCACAGGCCGGATCCAGCCCCTGGGCCTTGAGTTTGATACCCTTGGTTTATAATATAAAAAACAAAAATATGAAAAGCAAATAGAATAAAAGGGGATGGGAAATGTGGAGGGAGGGAAAAAAGAAAAGTAGAATAAGGCATTAACATCGAAACTCAATACTCAAAGCTCAAGCTTTTTAATTTTCCATAGTGGTATAAACTATAAGGGACATGGTGGCTCAGTGGCTAAGACACTGAGCTTGTCAATCAGGAAGGTCGGCAGTTTGGCGGTTCGAATCCCTAGCGCCGCGTAACAGAGTGAGGTCCCGTTCCTTGTCCCAGCTTCTGCCAATCTAGCAGTTGAAAGCATGTAAAAAAAAATGCAGGTAGAGAAATAGGGATCATTTTGGTGGGAAGGTAACACTGTTCCGTGCGCCTTCAAAGTTGTTTAGTCCTGCCAGCCACATGACCATGGAGATGTCTTCTGACAGCGCTGGCTCTTTGGCTTTGTGACAGAGATGAGCATCGCCTCCTAGAGTCAGAAACGAGTAGCACGTATGTGCGAGGGGAACCTTTACCTTTTAGTGGTATAAACTAGCCATTTCTAGAACGATAAATCAATCTCATCAGTAAAACATAAAATCAAAGTTTTGTTTTTTTTCTCCACCTCAAGCACAAAGTCCAGAAGTGGTTTCCACATAGAAACTAAAGTAGTTATGTTCTTTTTTTTGATCAAAACAGTCAATTCAGCCATCTCTGCTAACTCCGTCATCCATGGTGGGAAAATGGGATCTTTTGAATGTATGTTGTGCCTGCTACGGGAGAACTCTACAAAATAAGGACACACGCAAAGCCCTGTTGGATCAGATCCCTGGTTCCTCTTTACTCCACGAATCTGTTCTCACAACCAAACTGCACGAGGAAGGCCAGTAACAATAGTCCTTGACATAGGACCACAATTGAGCTCATCATTCCTGTCGCAAAATGAAGCATTTGTTAAGTGAGCTTTGCCCCACTTAACGACTTCTTGCCACAGTTGTTCAGTGGATCAATGCCCGTGTTAAGTTAGTATTGCAGGCCAACTCTGCCCACTGCCAGGTGTTTGATCCTGATGGCTCAAGGTTGACTCAGCCTTCCATCCTTCCGAGGTGGGTAAAATGAGGACCCAGATCATTGGGGGTAAGATAGCTGTCAACTGCTTAGAGAAGGCTGTAAAAGCACTGTGAAGCGGTATATAAGTCTAAGTGCTATTGCTCCTTCCTTCATTCCTTTCTTCCTTCCCTCCCTCCCTCCCAGTAATTAGAATGCAAGACTGCAGGCTAACTGCCCATTGCCAGGAGTTCGATCCTGACTGGCTCAAGACTGACTCAGCCTTTCATCCTTCCGAGGTGGGTAAAATGAGGACCCAGATTGTTGGGGCAATTATGCTGATTCTATAAACTACTTAGAGAAGGCTGTAAAGTAACGTGAAGCAGTATATATGTCTAAGCGCTATTGCTCGCTCCTTCCTTCCTTCCTTCCTTCCTTCCTCCCTCCCTTCCCTGTAATTAGAATGCAAGACTGCAGGCTAACTCTGCCCACTGCCAGCAGTTCAATCCTGCCTGGCCCAAGGTTGACTCAGCCTTTCACCCTTCCAGGTTTGGTAAAATGAGGACCCAGATTTATTTATTTTTATTTATTTTGTCAAACAATTATTAGATAACAGGTATACTGTAAGTATAAACATGGTTATAAATACATGAAATGGATAAGAATAAGAAAAAAAGAAACAATAGGACAAAGACGCTAGGCACATTTTGGTGCACTTATGCACGCCCCCTACAGACCTTTTAGGAAAGGGGTGAAGTCAATAGTAGACAGTCTAATGTTGAAGATTTTGGGGTTTGGGGAAGAAACCAGAGTCAGGTAAAATATTCCAGACATTGACTACTCTGTTGCTGAAGTCGTATTTCCTGCAATCAAGTTTGGTGCGATTTATCTTTAGTTTATATCTATTTTGTGCTCCTGTATTGTTTTGGTTAAAGCTGAAGTATTCATTGATAGGTAGGACATTGCAATATATAATTTTATGTACTATACTTAGATCAAACCGAAGGCGGCATAGTTCTAGGTTGTCTAGGTTTAAAATTTCAAGTCTGATGGCATAAGGTATTCTGCTATGAGTAGAGGAGTGGAGGACTCTTCTCGTAAAACATTTCTGGACTTTCTCAATTGTATTAATATCAGATATGTAATGCGGATTCCAGACTGATGAGCTGTATTCAAGTATTGGTCTAGCAAATGTTTTATATGCTCTAGTTAGTAGAGTGATATTACCGGAGAAAAAGCTATGCAGAATTAGGTTAACAACCCTTAATGCCTTTTTGGCTATGTAGTTACAGTGGGCTCCAGCACTTAGATCATTAGAGATGAGTATTCCAAGGTCCTTGATAAAGTTTGTGTCATCAAGGTCTTGACTATTCAACTTGTATTTTATTTTTTGATTTTTTTTGCCAATATGCAAGACAGAGCATTTACTTGTTGAGATCTGAAATTGGCATTTGTTTGACCATTCTGACACATAGTTGAGGTCTTTTTGAAGGGTAGTAGCATTGTCAGTGGTGTTGAATAGCTTTACATCATCAGCGAAAAGAATGCAGTTGCTCTTAATATAATCACAGAGGTCATTAATATAGAGTATGAAGAGAGTTGGTCCTAGAACACTGCCTTGGGGGACACCACTGTTGACAGGAACAGGATTTGATATTATTTAGATTATATAGATTGTTAGAGGCTGACTCTCTAAACCGCTTAGAGAGGGCTGTAAAGCACTATGAAGTGGTGTGTAAGTCTAAGCGCTATTGCGAGTGCAATTTATACAACTGACTCTTCACTTCTTGGTTTAAAATCTTTGGTATGTGAACATGCAATTGTTTTATTAGAAGAAAGGTCACTTTCAAATTGTCTGACAATTTACCCAGGGACGAAAGACTTCCTTACCACAGTAGATCACTCACTCAGCCAGCCATTCTGTAAAGAAATTAAATTTCCATTTTTCCCCCCTTCATGTATTTTATTTAAGAATACACAGATAAAAAGAAGTGCGGATGTTATCACTCTGGTTTCGGTTGCAGCTTGTTCTTCTCTGGCTCAAAGAAATATTTTTCAAGAGCGCCCGTCAGTTCATCCAGTTCTTGCTTCAGCTTTTCAAAATCACTAAAATGAGACAAGATAGAGTAAGATTTCAGCTTTGCTTTATAAAGACTCTCCCAACCCAGAGATATTTTAATTCCTTGTAAGGAACGGCAGCAGCCTGTTTGGGGATTGTTAGGCAGATCTAAAGCAGTGGTGTGTTTCAAATAATTTTACCACCGGTTGGTTGGGTGTGGCTTGGGGGGGCACTCTTTGCGCAGGTGCAGAGGCGTTTTGAGTCATCCTGCCATCCTGCACTCTTTCTGACGTTTCAGCAGCTGCCGCGCAGCAATTGCTATGTCGCGCAAAGCAGCTGTACTTCAAAAGCAGGACATAAAGATTAATATGGGAGCATCAGAGAGAACCAGTTTGGTCTCTGCTGCTCATCGCCAGTACCAGCTTGGCAGAACCGGTAGAATACCACCACTCATCTAAAGCCTATCAGACAGTGGTAGTATATTGCCGGTTTGCACCGGTTCTAGCAATCCGGTAGCGCCGGTCAGCAGTTGGCCCCACCCATCTGCCCCCACCCTTTCCTGTCCTATATTTCCTTTGTTTGTAGCTCAGCTGATAGGCATGGCACAGTGGATTGCCGCCTCAGCTGTTTTACTCACCAGCGCTGACGGTGAGGTAAGTTTTCATGCTTAAAATTGCCCGTTTTAGAACGCTCTGCGCGCACCCACAGAACTGGTAGAAAAATATTTTGAATTCCACCACTGTTAACAGATGACTCTCTTAGCCACAGTCTAATTGAAGAAATACAACGTTGTACTTCCTTATTATCACTTTTTTTGGGGTGGGGGGTGGATTTTATGGAAGGGACCATTTAGGTTGATAAGTTCTGCTTATCTGCACGTAGAAACCCAGAATAAAACTTCTTGAACAAACAGCTGTCTAGACACTGCTTAAATATACAACATAAGGCACAGAAGACAATCATTTTCCAAATAATCAGTTCAACGGTGAAATTGCTCTTATTGTTAAGAAAAAAAAATCAGTCATTCAGCCATTTCATGGACAACTCAATTAGATTCCAACTTCCTTATTTATGGCATTTGGTTTAGAGCCATTGTGGTGTAATGAGTAAGGCACCAGGCCAGAAACCAAGAGATGGTGAATTCTAGTTCTGCCTTAGGCTTGAAAGCTGGTTAGGTAACTCTGGGCCAATCATTAGGAGATAATGACTTTTAGTCCCGCCTTAGTCATGAAAGCTGACTGGGTGATTTTGGACCAATCACCAGGAGACAGTGAGTTCTAGTGCAGCTTTAGTTATGGAAGCTGGTTAGGTGACTTTGGGCCAATCATCAGGTGATGGTGACTTTCAGTCCCGCCTTAGTCATGAAAGCTGAATGGGTGATTTTGGAGCCAATCCCTTTCTCTTAGCGCAACCCACCTCACAGGGTGGTTGTTGTGGGGAAAACAGGAAAAGGAAGAAGTATAATATGCATTCGCCATTTTGAGTTGCTTAAAAGTAATAAAGGCAGGATTTTAAAAAAATCTAATAATAAAATTCAAATTCCACCCATCCAAGCAACGGAAGGTGGAATAAATTAGGTAATCACTTCTTGCCTTACTAATCCCATTTGTTACATCATCGTCTTTTAACAACCCCATAATCGCTTGAGGGGTGGAGTCCGAGCAACTGAATGGAGCTAGCAGAGGGTTTTAATGGCCAGATGCCCTTCCTGTTGCCAATGCGGAGTTTTTTTTTTCCAGCAGTTATATCCTCATTGTGCCTAGAGAGAGAAATATTTGTCTCTACCTAGGATTGAACTCACAACCTCCTGACTGTGATGTGAGAGCTCCGCACTACTCCAATCCCATTTGTTACATAAAGGTGAAATATAAAACGATTTGCTGAAGGAAATCCAATAGCGTAACTTGTCTCCGGTAGTGCCATATTAAACCAATTTTATTATTGGCCACCTAAGTGATTATGAGCGGATATATAAATCAAGACAGACTGAATGGCGCATATGCATGCACTCTATCTTTGTGCTTGTATTTGTATGCGTTTATTTTTAAGGTAGGTATTTCAGACCTCTGAAACACAATTCATAATGAATAAGTTATCGGAATTTGTGTTCTGTGACGTACAGGTAGTCCTTGCCTTACAACAGTTCATTTAGTGATGGTTCAAAGAGACCCTCAAAAAGGGACTTATGACCATTTCCAACACTTTATGATCATTGTAGTGGCTCCACGATCACGTGATCGACCATTTGACTCATACTTATGACCTCTGTCCCAAGGTCATGGGATCCCCTTTTGGATCTTTCAAAACCAGCAAAATCAATGGAGAAACCAGATTCACTTAATGACTGGGTTATTAACATCAGTGGTGGCAAAAAAAGTTAGTAAAATGGGGCAAACCACTGTCTTACCTCACTTAACGACATAAATTTTGGGCTCACTTGTTGTCGTAAATCAAGGATTACCTGTATTTCAGATAACCAAAGTCCAATTTCACAAAGTTTATTTTATTTTATTGTCATTGCACCTCGTACAGCAAAATTAAACACCATCTTCAGTGTACATTATGACTATGAAAAGAAACACAAACACACATCCCTCACACTCCACACATTGAATGGAAAACCCCTGATATTGCATTCATATTGTACTATGCAGTAGAATTCATCAGAGCTACTGCCCTGGGATAGAAGCTGTTTTTCAGCCTATTTGTCCTTGTTTTTATTATCCTGTACTGTCTGCCAGATGGTAATAATTTTTAAAAAAAGGGTGGCCAGGATGAGATGGATCTTTAAGAATATTTTGAACTTTTTTAAGGCAGCAGGAGCTATAAAGCTCTTCCAAAGAAGGCAACCCATGATCCTCTGGGCAATGACGTTAACCCTCTGAAATGCTGTCCTATCTGCCACAGTGCAATTGGCAAACCATACAGGAGGTGCAGTAAATTAGTTAGGAAAGTTAGGAAATTACAAATTGTAATCAGTTATTTCCTATATACCGACACACATATACACACACACACACCACACACATACACATATATATATAGAAGTCCGAACAATACCTGTTTCCAGGAGGGGCAGAAAGTTCTGCGTAATATTTGATTTTGGGTTCAGTCCCGCTGGTTCGCATGGTAGCTACACATCCATTACTGAATGTAAATGTTATCATGTGGCTGCTTTTACTCGTGGGGAGCACCTGAGAGGAGAGAAATCAACTTCATCAGAAAGCTTTTTCGCCAGAGCCTGTGACATGTTCACACGTGAAAAGCACAGGAGAAGTCAGATGTGACTCATTGAGAAAAAAGAAGATGGCGTCAAATAGGAGCAGGCAGCCTACAACATTACTGTAAGAAGGTTCCAGAAAATAATTTGTAGACACAGGTGGGAAACCAAGTTCCCTGTATAGGACCTCCCTACAGTCATCATCTTCACTGTCTCCAACAGATTGTCTGTTGTGGCCCACCAGCGGTCAGTGGAGCTGGCGGCAGACTCTGACAGTGAGGAGGTTGGGGAGGAATATGGACCAGTCCTGGAGTCTAGGGAAGGCTCTGTGTCAGAGGCAGAGATGGGGCCAGGGCTGTCTGACAGTTATCAGCTGCCTTTGGAGTTGGAGATCAGTGGGGAAGAAGAACAGCTGGAGCCTGTTCTCAGTGTGCGCATGCACAGAGCTGCCAGGAGAAGGGAACAGTTAAGGAACAAAGGTCGACTCGGGAGCAAAGCCATAGGTGGATGGGGAATAAAGCCTCCAAAACTTAAGAGTAACTATTAAATAAGGAGAGAAATCTCTAAGGAGATTCTCAGTCATCCAGGTCATGGTTCTCCCAAAAATGCTTTTTCCCAAGGCCGATTGGACTTGCTAGTATTTCTTCGAAGACGTTTCGCTTCTTCAAGAATGGAAGAATGATGACCCGGGAGAAGGCACGAAGGCCACAAAGCCAGCTGAGAGTTCAAACTCCCCTTTGATGCTCCAAATTTCCCCCAAACGCTCCCACACTCTTGGCAAGTTCCAGAGCAAAGCGCACGCGCACACAGACACATGGGAGTCTCTGGCTGCGCCGAGTCCAGCAAAGCAAAGGAACAGGGAAATGAGTCCCCAAAGCAAAGAACAATGAATCCATGAAACAAGGCAGAAGCAAGCAGTCCTGCAAACTCCAAATGTCTGCAACAGCACACACAAAACTCTACAAACTCAGCATTTGTTCCTGACAAACACCCCTCCTCAGTGTCTCCTTAAATTTCAGTCCCCAGGTGTGCCTTGTGAAGAGGGGCGGGGCGCTCTCCTCCCGAGTTATCGAGTCGGCCTGTGCTGTTCCTGCCTTCTCTCCACTCTCCCTGCTCGCGGATCAGGAGGGGGGCGGTCCTTGCTCATCACTTGAGCTCCGTCGCTCCTCCTGTCTACTGCTTACCCTCTCTCGTCATCCTGCCCCTGTTCCTCCCTGCTAGCAAGCTGTTCCAATCCTGAGGGGCCCTGGGCTGCCTCGGCCTGCTTCTCCCCACATTCTTCTGAAGCCAATGAAGTCGCCCCCTCGATCTCTATTGGTTCCAGCTCCGGCTCGTCTTCCTCCTCAGATTCAGGCTCCGATGGGGAGGGGGAGGCTTGACAAAAAGATAGTTTCTCAGCTAATTTATTTTTCTTGTTTTATACTAAGCTCATTCAAAACAAAGCAAACAAACAAAAAACTACCTTTGGGATAAGGAGAGAAATAATGAACGTGCACTAAAAAAGGAAACAAACCCAAGATTTCACAATGGAAAACCTGGCCACCTACTTACTGCTTTTTTATCAGCCTGGTTACTGTCGTAGCCGGTCGTCAGATCTCTGACTCCAGAGACTGCAAATTTCCCACAGGTTTTGGGGTAGGTATTTTCCCCCTCGTAATTCCTAAGCTTCTCGAACAGAGCTGTGATGACCTTTTGATCGTAACAGATAAAATAGGAGGACTTGGTGATATGATAACCGTATCTACATAAAAAGACAAAGCAGGAAAAACTTTGAACTCCAAGTACAGCTGGTCTGCACGTTGTAACACAAACATACAAATTGTTGATTTGGACAGTGAGGAGGTTGGGGAGGAACATGGGCCAGTCCTGGAGTCTGGGGATGCTCTGACGAGGGCTCTGTGTTGGAGACAGAGATTGACAGTTAGAGATCAGTGGGGCAGAAGAACAGCCGGAGCCTGTTGCCAGTGTGCACATGTGCAGAGCTGCCAGAAGAAGGGAACAGTTAAGGAACAAGGATCGATTCGGGAGTAAAGGCTCAGGTAGACGGTGAATGGCCGCTCCCATAGGGAATAAAGAGGAACAAAAGGGGAGTGGTGCTTGCAGGAGACAATTAGTTCAATTCACTGGGGTGAAGATCTGTTCCTGACTTCTTGCAAAGTAATTGCTGCTACTGCGTGGTGTTTGGAAGATATCGGCCTGGCAACTCTCCAAGCCTGATAAAGGTCTGTAATTGTGAAATCTCATGAAAGGCTGTTTGCCGGGACTTTGCTGGAGAGGAATTCCCTTTAACCTAAATAAAAGAGGTTTTATTGGGACGAGGAATCTGCTTCATAATCTTGGGAAGCCTAGATCAGAACACAAATACACATATATGTTAAGAAATCTAGAAACTCAGATGGAAGGTGCTGCTTCTGTCGTGGATGGATTGTCATCTTCTGTACATCAAGAAGAACGTTATCCCTGATAGCTCAATCAGCATTCAACTCCTCGGAATAAATGAGTCTGATTTAAATGAGATGGAGGAGGAGGAGGAGATGGATGAGGATGGAAGAGAACGAGAAGATGGATAAGGATGAGGAAGGAAGAGAACTAGAAGTAGATAGATAAGGAAGAGGAAAAGAGATAAGGATGAGGAAAGAGAAGATAGATCGCGATGATAAGTAGGATGTCATGCCCCTCTTGGAATTTGAATCGGAAGAGGAAAACGAACAGTTGACAGGGAGCGGGAGTGTGGCTCCGTTGGCTGTGGAGGAAACCGGGGAAGGGCAAAATCCAGCTGGGCAGAGCAGGGGAGAGATAGAACAAGGGAGAGGGAGTTCAGAGGAAGACCCAGGCCCACCCCCCTCTTCATCCTAGGGCACACAGGGAGGAACGGAGAAGAGAACGTGGGTTACATGGCTTATGGGGGAGGAAAGGGCCCTGATTCTCTTCATTAGCCACACCTGAGAATGAAAGTTTAAAAGAGATGCAAGCTGAGTGCGGCAGCTGCTGGGAACAAATGTGAGTTTATCTTGTGTTGACTTTGGTTATCTGCATTCCTGGCGTTTTCCCAACCGTGTTGAGTTATTGCCGTACCTTCACACCTGGAATTCTTTCTCCTGCCCCGTCGGACTAATTACCCCATCTTGCCTTGATTGGACTTATAGTTACAGTTTTTGTTGACCAGGTTTTGGACTTGATTCTCTGCAGCCAAAGGCTGTTCCTGGGAGAGTTTTTCTCCAGCCCAGAAGGTAACCAGGACATTGGGGGCAAAATTGGAGCTAATAAAGGGACTCCTACTGATTATCTGACTGTGTTGCCTTTGTGCCACGCCCCAAGTCATCACGTAGGAGCAGAAGAACAAATCAGACAAATTTCTTCTATTGTCCATGTTTATCCATGTTCCCCGATAGCTATAAACCTCAGCCTGCAGAATTGAGGACCTCCGTTTCTTTACTGAATTTATTGACTAAACATATTTATACAGGTAGTCCAATTGAGCCCAAAATTTCTGTTGCTAAGTCAGACTTTGGTTAAGTGAGCTTTGCCTCGTTTTACGACGTTTCTGTTCACCGTTATTAAAGCGAATCACTGCTGTTCTTCAGTTACTATCCTGGTTGTTTAAGCAAATCAGATTTCCGCCACGTCAGAAGGTCGCAAAAGGGGACCGCGTGATCCCAGGACATTGCAACCGTCATAAATATGAGTCCGTTGCTAAGCAGCTGAATGTTGATCACGTGAGCATGGGCACGCCGCGACGACCATTAAAGTGTGAAAAACAGTCATACGTCACCTTTTTTTTCGGTGCCGTTGTAACCTTGAACAGTCGCTTGACTGAATTGCTGTAAGTCGAGGACTACCTGTCCCTTAAATGTTAAAAAAAAAAAGAAAGCACTCCGTGTTTTGTTGAATGATACTCACTCTGTGTAAATGTTTTTCAGCTGCTGAGATAGAGTCACGTTTTTCGTGGCCAGAAAACTAGACATCTCTGCGGTTATGACAGCTGCACTCACGCCGTCTTTATCCAGGACCACAGGGCTGCACATATATCCTGAAAGTTTACAGGGAAAACAAACAAACAAACCCTCTTTGTAAAACTAGTCTTTGTAAAAATACAAGTGATAAAATGCCAAAAGGCACACAAAGTAGTTACCTATGTTTCCCCAAAAAAGTACCAAAAAAGATACCAGGTCTTATTTTCGGGGGACGTCATCCACTGACTAACCTCACTTGTGCGCGTCACCCCCGGCCTCCTTTTCGCTGTCAGAGGCCTTCAGGAATAACTTCTTCTGCGGCCGGCAAGGCTTTCCTGAAGGCCTCTGCAGCCGATAACTGAGCCCTGGATCGATCCGGAACTTTGTTCTCAGCTCCAGAGGCCTTCAGGAAAGCTTTGACAGCCTTGCTGGCTGCAGAAGAAATGGGCCAGCAAGGCAGGTGTTGGGGTGTGTGAGGCCTGGCTACAACTGCCCAAAGGTAAGTAGTAGGGCAGCTCCACCCCCCCTCCCTACCCTAGTTTAATTTTTACCCGTGCACTCTGGAGTGGGTGGGATCTTAATTAGGGCTAATTTTGGGGTAGGGCTCATATTGGGCGCATGTGTAAAAATTAAGCTAGGACTTACTTTCAGGATAGGTTGCATTTTCAGGGAAACGGGGTACTACAACCAATTTTGGTTGCCATACTAAAAAAAAGATATTGAGACTTTGGAGAAAAGAGCAACTAAGATGATCAAAGGCCTGGAGACTAAAATATATGAAGAATGGTTGCAGGATTTGGGTTTGCTCTAAAGAAAAGAAGAATTAGGGGTGACACAATAGCAATATTCCAGTATTTGTGGGGCTGCCCCAAAGAAGAGGACGTCAACTTATATATCAAAATACCACTCATGCATCATCACAAAATCTTCAGAACCGTAAAGCCTACAAATTTGAAATTTGTCATGTATGTTCCTCTTGGCTTCTAGATGCTCACTAAAAAAGGATTTTTCAAAAGGACCATCAGAGCATTAGGATTTCCTATGTTATTATTATTAACAGGCTCTGATGCTAAGGAGTTCTACTCCCCCTCCCCACCTGAAAATAAATCTGTTCCAAGTGCAAAACACAAGCAGAGGGGAGGAGTTTCAGTTTCAGAGCAGCAACCAGCTTTAGTATAGAACTGTTTAGCTCAGGCTCCTTGCTGTCTCCTTCTTGCTCACGCAGCAAATACTGTTCCAGTTTCCAAATAGCCCTCAACTCTCTCACACTGACAGGATGCTAGCCAGATGAATACCGATGGATGCTGGTAGGCAGAGGCAGAATTTCCCCCCCTTATTTTCCTCCCCCAAAACTAAGCCCGATCACATAGTTTCATAGCGAAGCACGGGTATCCAGCTAGTATAGAATATATCTATATTTCTTTACTGTTTAATAAGGAGAAGCATATTACCGATGGCTTCTTCAAAAGCGAATAAGACATTTTTTCCTTGGTCTATCAGCTCCTTGGCTCGATTTCCCATCCACTTAAATCCCGTTAACGTTTCCTGTATTGATCAACATTCAATGAAAAGATATATGAGAACAGAAGAGGAATTTTCTTTTAAATGTATTTATTACTACTACATGTAGTAATACTGCTGTACGTGGTAATGTCACTCGACCCCATATTTCTGATGCATATACCCGTGATGGTGAACCTATGGCACGCGTGCCACAACTGGCACACAGAGCCATTTGTGCTGACACGCGAGCCGCAAGCAAACTTACCTCACTGCGCATTTGTGTGCCTCAAAGCTTCTCGTAATACCGGAAGTGACGAAATGGGCTTATAATTCGGCCTGAAAAGCTTTTTCCAAGTCTCTGGGAGGCCAAGAATGGCCTCAAACCAGCCAAAAAAATCAGCTGTATAGGCAAGGAGTGGCGGGGAAATTGTGCACATATATGCAGGGGGCGTGAGGAGGGGAGCACGCATTCAATTCTGGGTGCTGGCATGCAAGTGCGGGTGCGTGCAATTTTTGACATAGGAGACACCACTGGCATATACTGTATTTTTCAGAGTATAAGACACTCTGAAGTATAAGATGCGCTTTGCTTTTGGGGAGGAAAATAAGAAAAAAAAATCTGCCTCTGCCTCCATGCAGCAAACAGCCAACAGCCTGTTTCAACTTCAGTACAACCTGATTAGCACAAGCAGCTGATCGTCTGTTGGATCGGTCCCCCGGTGATCAGCTGTTTCAGGATGCAGGGATCGCCATCGCCTATTGCCGCCTCCGCGTATCCCATTTTTGGCCTGTTCCGGGTGGCGGGGATCAGAAGGGGTATAAAACGGGGCATGCGAAGGCCAAAAACGGGGCATGCAGAGGCCAATAATGGGATGTGAAGACCAGAAATGAGGCGCACGGAGGTGGCAATAGGCGATGGATATCCCTGCAACCTGAAACAGCTGATCATTGGGAGGCCGATCCAACCGACAATAATCAGGCTGTGCTGAAACTGACCAAGCTGTTTGCTGCAAGGAGGCAAATTACTGGGAGGCAGAGGCCGAAGGGTGAGCGCTGGTGGGTAGGTGGGGCTTCAGCAACGTTTGCTGTAAAAGACGCGCAGATATTTCCACCCGCTTTTTTTGTGGGGGGGTAAATGCATCTTATACACCGAAAAATATAGTACATTTATTAGCTTCTAAGTGACGTCAGAAATACGGGAATCGAGTGACGTCACCATGTACAGCAACCCTATTACAGGCAGACTTCGACTTACAACAGTTTTATTTAGGGACTGTTCGAAGTTGCAACGGCACTGAAAAACCTATGACTATTTTCGGCACTGAAAGACCTATGACCATTTTCCACATTTAACGACCGTTGCAGCATCCCCACTGGCAACTGACTCATATTTATGACGGGTGTCACACAATCCCCTTTTGCCAACTTCCGACAAGTCCAAGTTGACGAGAAAACCGGATTCAATGAACGACCGTGTAACCTAAGTTCACCAGGGCTGCTATTCGCTCGACCCCGGGGGGGGCGGGGGGGGGGCAAGCAAGGTGGTGAAAGGGGGCCAAACTGACTTGACCAATGTTTCATTTAGGGACAGGAATTCTGGGGTTCAACTGTGGTCATAAGTCTGCACAGGGAAATCAAAAGGAACTGGATCCTTACCTCAAAATGAAAACCTTCCTTAAGAGCGATTGCTTGTAATATTTTGGAGGACACGGTGCTCGATAACATATATACGTCTTTAATGGCATTTGGAGTCTGATTTTGATTTTTCCAGCATGTGAAGAGCCACCACCCTAAAAGAGCTCCAAATTCGTTGCCGGAAAACACTTTCCATTCTCCACTGCAGAGATGAGATAGAGTTTCCAGAGGTTAAGAACAGTGGTGGACTGCAACCGGTTTAACAACCGGCTCTGTGAGCGCACGCAGCATTGAAAAAAACACCAATTTGAACCTCTACAAGGCAGCCCTGGTAAGTAAAAACAGCTGAGGTATGCAAAATCCATTGTGCCATGCAAATCAGGTGAGCTGGAAGATGGAAATATAGGACAGGATAGGGCCATGATGGCGAACCTATGGTACGCGTGCCACAGGTGGCACACAGAGCCATTTGTGTGGGCACACAAACCCCAGACAAACTTAACTGCACTGCGCATGTGCGTGCCTCCCAGCTGATTTTCGACCTGTTTGAGGCTGTTTTCGCCCTCTGCAGCCTCAGGAGGCCAAAAAACGGGACTTCCAGAAATACCAGAAGTGCCAAAACAGGCCCGTTTTCAGCCTTCCAAGGGAGGACAAAAACAACCTCTCCCAGGCTACCGAGGCCCTCCAATGGCTGAAAACGGGCACTTCTGGTATTTTTCTGGAAGGTCCATTTTATTTATTTATTTATTAAATTTCTATACCGCCCCCTCTCCCAAAAAGGGACTCGGGGCGGTGTACAGCCTACTAAAAATGGAGTATGTACAATTAAAAACAAATTAAATGACATGAATCCGGCCGAATCCCTTCAAATATAAAATTACAAAATTTAAAATTCCAGGATTAAATTAAAAGTTAAAATTTAAAAATTTAAAACCGAATTAAATTAAAACCCCATAAACCGTTTACTGGGCCAGGCCGGCCTGTTGGAAAAATAAGGTCTTGACTGCGCGCCGGAAGGTCAGGATGTTGGTGATGGCCCGTATCTCTGGGGGCAGATCATTCCACAGGGAGGGGGCCCCCACAGAGAAAGCCCGCACCCTTGGGGTCGCCAGCCGGCAACGATCAGGCGGCGGCACCCCAAGGAGGGCAACCCTGTGTGAGCGTACTGGGCGGCGGGAGGCTGTTGATGGCAGCAGGCAGTCCTGTAAGTACCCAGGCCCCGAGCCATGGAGCACTTTAAATACAGTCAGTACCACCTTGAATCGGATCCGGAAGGCCACAGGAAGCCAGTGCATTTTACAGCCTCTTGAGGCTGAAGAGGCTTCCCTTGAGCCTCCAGGAGGGCGTAAACGGCCTCAAACATGCAGAAAATCAGCTGGGAGGTGCACACATGAGACTATAGGAACCATTTGCACTACTCAGGTGACCTTAAGGACACAGATAAACCTCAAAGTGGCCTCAATGACTCTCAGAAAGGATGCAAATGAGCAGCTGTCTGCAAGGAGTATCAATCCTTCCATTCTTCACTATCCGGTCAGAGCTGAAGAAGCTTCTCGGATAAGAAGCGAAACGTCTTCAAAGAAAAACCAAGAAAGTCCAGTGGCCTCTTGGGGGGAAAAAACACAATTTTGGGACAACGGTGGCAAGAAAGGGCATAAAATGGGGCAAAACTCATTTAACAAATATTTCGGTCATAGAAAATTTGGGCTCAATTGTGGTCATAATTCGATGATTACCTGTATTAGATTTATATGCCGTCAGTGTCTTTTTACATGTTAATCACCATGGCAATTTACCATTCTTAGAGCAAACATGGACTTCTAACAAAACAGTATTTGAATAGTAAATAGTTTTTTTTTTTTAAAAAAAATCAATTTTATACATCCCAGGTATTCCTCCCAAATAACAAAAAATCAAGTTTGGTAATCGACAAACTAACCTTCCTTGTTTCTCAGCCACTGCAAGTCGATCGGCATCTGGATCATTGGCTAAAATAACCCGAGCTCCTTTTTTATCAGCTAGGGCAAAAGAGAGAGTCTGGAAGGAGTAAATGGTTAAAAGACCGGCACAAATTATCCTTCGAAATAAAACCAACAAACACATCTTCTATCCCGACTAAAACAAGCATGGATGATAGGAATGAGACAATTCGCCGCGGCCAACTCACTGCAGCCAATTACGGTACACTTCAACAATTAAATTTAATTATTTAAAAACACTTTAAAAATGATTTTAATTCTTGTCATTCCCATTCCATTCTATTCCACCTTTTGGCATCCTTTCATTAACGTTTCTATTCCACCGTTTCTTTGATATTGGTGCAACTCTTGTCCCGCGGTGAGCCTGGACTATGGCGAATTGTCCTAGACCTCCAATCTAGAAATCTGGATTGCAGTGATGAGGAAGATGCGCAAAAAGATTTTGGAAGCTTGATCTCGTTCAGCGGCACGAGGTGCAAAAAAACCCAAAAACCCACAAACGAGTCACATTCTGAAAATCCCTGCCTGCAAAACTGCCGAGAAATTAACAGCCAGAAGAAGTGAAGAAATTGACTCGCTTTTTTGAGCGTTACAAGTAAGCTGTATGCAAGCTTTACAGCAGGAGTCGCCAACCTTTTGGACTTCAAGGACCACCAAACTCATAATTTTAAATCCTGCAGACCAGAAACCCTGGGAAAATCCCAAAAGAAGCCTGCAAGAAAATTCCCCATCTCGTTTTCCTACCGATCGATCATTCTTTATTTGGGATCGCAGGATACTGTCTCCAGCTCCGTTCTTGGGGGTGTGTGTGTGTGTGTGTGGAGAGACTTTTGGCTTCATGCAAGGAAAGCAGCAGCAGAAGTCTTTCTTTCTCTACCCCAAACTCCACCAGAAATGAGTCTTTGTGAGACTTCTCGTGCCAGCGCAGCCTCTTGGAGCAGGATGCCTTGCAGGGTCCCAAAGACTCATTTCTGGCGGAGTTTGGGAAAGAGAAAGACTTTTGCTGCTTTCCTTGCATGCAGCCAAAAGCAGAAAAAGAAAGAAGCAGAAAGAAGCAGCCCGGTGGCCAGGCTAGGTGTGTGGGGCGTGGTCACCCTTTCCCCCCTCCCCTCACTACCTCATGTTGTTTGCAATGCAAGCAATACAAGCCTTGTGTTCCCACCGGCCATGTGGGCGGCGCAGCTTTGTGTTCCCGCTCAGCCTGGATTAATTGCTTTGAGGGGTGCTTTGGGGGTGTCATTTCTCTGCAGACCACCAAAATTTTCTCATGGACCACCAGTGGTCCCTGGCCCACTGGTTGGCGACCCCTGCTTTAAAGAATGCCGACATTTAGAACTACGCTTTAGTTGCAAAGGAACGTCTGAAGGGACAGGAGACAAAGTGAAGATGGAAGAAAAATGCACTAAATCATGTTTTTACCAGTACACCTTTCCCTTCCTCTGGATTGGGGTATTTTACGGTGGGAAACTCTGGATCGGGGTCCTTCTGTTCAGGCACGGCGAAAGGAGGGCTAAAGTCGAACGCCTTAAAGGCCGACTGCACAAACTCATGGCCGACCCCGTGGACGGAAGTGTGAACGAATTTCAACTTGGTCTCCTTGTTTATATCCCTGGAATCAAGTAACAGGAATGACATTTAGCTGGGAGCAGATTGTCTGCTGCCAGAAAATAACAAAAAATGGGGGGGTGGGATTGTGGAATACTGCTTACAAACTGCTCAGTGCAGTACAGGCAGTCCTTGACTTACAACGGTTCATTTAGTGACTGTTCGAAATGACGGTGCTGAAAAAAGGGGACCGGCGACCCGGTTTTCACACTTATGACCACTGCAGCATTTACATTCGGATGCTTGGTATCGTGGTTTGCCAACAGCCGGTGCAACCGTCAGTAGAATCAGACAGTGAGGAAGAAAGTGTCATGCCCCTGGTGGAGACTGACTCTGAGGGAGAGGAGAAACAGCTGACAGGGAGTGTAAGTGTGGCTCCAGAGGTTGTGGAGGAGGCTGGGGAAGGACAGAGGCCGGCTGAGCAGTCAAGAGGAGGACCCAGGCCCATCCTAGGGCACGAAGAAAGGAGAGGATAAGGGAGAGACGTGGTCTACTCGGGAGGAGAGGGCTTTGATTTTCTTCATGGGCTGCAGCTGTGACAACTGAATAAGAATATGGACCTGTGTACTAACGAACGCTGGAAACAAAGCATGTAAATATCTCTAGTTTATAGTTCCTCTCTGAGTTTGGCATCCTTCCCAGTGTGTGTTATCTGTGGACATCTTCCAGCCCTTATCTTGCCTGGTTTGTGTTGCTTTTTCTTCCTTCTTCGTGTAACTGTTTGTGTGGGAGTTTTTTTGTCTTCCGTCAAAGATATTCGGAGCTTGGAAGCAAAGTGAAGGAATAAAAAGGGCTTTACCTGTTTTCTGTAACTGTGTTTGTTTTGTATCCCATCCTGGGTCATCACAGAAAGGGGACCAGTCAGGGAGTCCAGAGAGGACTCTGCGTCCGATGCAGAGATTGGGCCAGGACCATCTTGGAGTGGGGTGCTGCCTTCAGAGCCTTTGGAGTCTGGCAGCAGCGAGGCAGATGACCTAGGGAGCCTGTTCCTAGTGCGCGTATGAGCAGAGCTGCTAGAAGATGTGAGCAGCTGAGACAAAAGGGGCAATTCGGGAGTAAGGCTGGGAGGTGATTGGCCCTCTCATAAGGGATAAAAAGTCAGACCTAAAAGATGAAACCTTTGCAGGAAGCAAAGTAGTTCGATCGGTTCCAAGTCCTCCTTGAAGCTCTGTGTACTTTGGTTGGTTTTTTTTCTTGTACTTCAGTTGGTTTCTTTTAAAGTTAATTGGATACTTCGTTTATGTGTCTGCCCATCTCAAGAAGTGATGTTGGGTGTTAATTAAAGTTAATTGGATACTTTTTTCTTGTACTTCAGTTGGTTTCTTTTAAAGTTAATTGGATACTGTTTTTGGCAGCATTTCACAGAACTGAAAGGTGTGTGCTTATCTTGGGGAACTGTTTAAGATTAATTCCGGCTGGGAATGAAAACAATTCCAAGCGTTGCAATAAAATAGGTTATGCTTTTAAAACAAGTTTGTGATTAATTACGTTTGACGAAGCCTGGGTTAGAACACTTTTGACAACTGACTCACATTTATGATGGTTGCAGTGTCTTGGGGTCACGTGACTCCCTTTGGCGACCGCCTTCACAAGCAAAGTCCAACAGAAAAAGCCAGATTCACTTAACAACCGTGTCACTAACTTAACAACTGGAATGACTGATTTAAGAACAGTGGCAGAAAATGTCATAAAATGGGGGCGAAACTCACTTAACAAATGTTTCACTTAGCAACATAAATTTTGGGCTCAACTGTGATTGTAAGACAAAGAACTAGCTGTGTTAGTGATTTGGGCTATGGCATTCCTTGGCAGCCATGAATTTTACATTGTGTAAGGATTGAAACCGTTTTTAATTTGTTTTTTCTTCATTTCTGTTCTCCACCCAACATCACTTCTTGAGATGGGCAGACACATAAATGAAACCTGGAATAAAGACAGGTAGTCCTCAATGTACGACTGCAACGGAGCCCAACATTTATGTCGCTAAGCGAGGCATTTGTCAATGCCATTTTACGACTTTCCTTGCCACCTTCGTTAAGCGAATCGCTGAAGTTGTTCAATTAGTAACATGGCTGTTAAGCGAATCGGGGCTTCCCCGTCGAGGTTGCTCATCAAAAATTTGCAAAAAGGGATCCCATGGATCCTCCCCTTACCAGGACACTGCAACCATCATAAATGTGAGTTGGTTGTCAAGTGTCCCGATGTAAATCAAGTAACCATGGGGCGGATGCTGCGGTCATAAGTTTGAGAAAGAGTCATAAGTCCTTTTTTCCGATGCTGTTATCATTTCCATCACTAGGTGAAATGTTGTTAAGTTGAGGACTTCCTGTAATTAAATGAGCCGCTCACCTGTGACAACAGTGCCGCTGTATATCTTTGAAGTAATCCTTGTTAACTGTTGCGAAAGGATCATGGAGTAGTGGGCTTGGATCTATCAGGCTGTCCTCCCACGCTTGAGGCCACGGTTCTAGGTTCCCATTAATGGCGTCGGCGATTCCTCTATCGTGCGGACCGATGATCTGTGAGCCATTCTCCCAATAGACCTGAACGCCACAGAGATTTATTTTTAATCTTTATTAACAGACATTTTGGCTCGACCTATGCCAGTGATGGCTAACCTTTTTGGGCTCCTGTGCCAAAAACTGCACGCACACCAGCGCGCACGCACTTGCATGCCAACACCCAGAATGCAATGTGCGCCCCCCCTCCCCAGGCCCCCTGCGTATGTGCGCACAATCCCCCCTGCCACCCCCTTACCTGCACTGTGCCTCACAGTTGATTTTTTTTTCCGGTTGATTTGAGATCTTTTTCATCCTCACAGAGGCTTGGAAAAAGCCTCTGCAGGGCTTTTCAGGATGAATTATAGGCCCGTTTTGTCACTTCTGGTATTACAGGAAGTGACAAAACGGGCCTATAATTCATCCTGAAAAGCCTTGCAGAAGCTTTTTCCAGGCCTCTTGGAGGCCGAAAAAGGCCTCAAACCAACCAGAAAAAAAGTCAGCCGTGAGTGTGCGTATGCGCAGTGAGGTAAGTTTGCCTGCGGCTCGCATCACGGACCTATGCTATCTAAATTCACGCTAACACTCCCGGAATTAACCGGAGACTATTTATTTAGTTAATTAATTTTATTTATTTGCACAATGCCTCTAATCTTCATAAACAACTCAAGGCGTGGAAACGGATCTACTATTCCTTCCTCCTCCCTATTTTCCACACCGCAGCAGCAAAACTCAGCTGTGTGGTAGGTTGGGCCAGCTGGATTTCATGCCTAAGGCAGGACTACAACTCACCGTCTCCTGGTGATTGGCCCTAAGCCTCCTGCTGGCTTTCATGCCTAAGGTAGGACTAGAATTCACCTCCTCCTGGTGATTGACCCAAAGTCATTCACTCAGCTTTCGTGTCTAAAGCAAGAACTACAACTCACTGTCTCCTGCTGATTGGCCCCAAGTCCCTCAGCTGGCTTTCATGCCTGAGGCAGAATTAGAATTCACCCTCGTCTGGCGATTGACCCAAAGTCACCCAGCTGGCTTTCATGTCTGAGGCAAAACTAGAATTCACCCTGCCTGGCAATTGGCCCAAAGTCACCCGGCTGGTTTTCCTGCCTACAACAGCACTAAAATTTACAGTCTCCTGATGATTGCACAACACCCACCCCCCCAATCAGCTTTTGTGTTTAAGGTGGGTCTAGAATTCACAGTCTCCTGGTATTTGGCTTAAAGTCACCCAGCCAACTTTCATATATAAGATGAGACTGGAACACACTGTGTCCTGGTTCTCAAGCCTGACACTTTTAACCACTAGTGCTTTAATCCATCCCAAAGTATTTCTAGAGATACTATGCTAGGAAAACTATGTAAGATAATACCTTATATCCATTGTCTTGTTTGGGATTGTGAGATGCAGTAACCATAATTCCAGCAGCAAGTTTGAGGTGGGTCACTGTATATGGCTATAGGAAACCAGAAGAAAAATATTAAGGAAGTGTTCTGACCCATGCCCTTTTCCAACAAATCAAACACAATTCAAAAGGAACAGAAACCTTGTAATAAAATAATTACAAAATAATTAGCTGTGATAAGCACAAGCCTTGCCAAGCTTTGCAAGACTTGCCAAAAGATAACAGACAAGAAATAATTTGCAATACAAGAATCTTCAAATACAAACTCAGGATACTGGAATGTCCACGAGGCTGGAGTTTCAAAACGACTTTGCCATCTGCAAAGTATGTTCGTTTCACAGCTGGCTACCTTCTGGCTACCTTTTGCTACCTTCTGACAAGCCAATGGGGAAGCCAGATTCAATTAACAATCGTGTGACTAACTAAACATCTGCAATGGTTCATTTAACGGGGACAAGAAAGATCACAAAATGGGGCAATATTCCCTTAAGAAATGCCTTGTTAGTAATAGAAAATTTGGCCTGAATGTTGGCAGTAAATTGAGGACTACCTGTAGAGGAAGCACCCCTATATTTAAGATTTCAAGTGTATATTAAATATACACTGAAGTACTTCAAGTATATTTTAAGTGTCTACTTTTATGTCGTAATGACGCCCAAAATGACTTGATGAGATGGACGGCTATAGAAATCGAACCAATATTCTGGGGATGCTATTGAAACAATCCTACTGTATCTGCCATCGGAAGCGTGTACGAGCAACAAAAACAACAATGAAAAACCTACTACAAATGGAGTTGGTGTGATCTGGGAGAAAAGGTAGACAGGAACGCCCTGGGTGATGAACGCTGTGGCAGTGAGTCTCGCAAACCTAACAGCCAGAAAGGAGAAAATAAAAAAAGTCAAGCTTGAATTCTATCACAACAAACTTTAGCTTGCTGTTGTGTCGTTAGCACCTGAAATAATACGCTTTACATATCCCTGAAAATAAGACGTCTTGTATTTCTCTGCCACCAAAAAAGGCACCAGGTCTTATTTTAGGAGATGCCATCCACTGACTAACCTCACTTGCATGCGTCGTCCCCGGCCTCCTTTTTATTGTCAGAGGCCTTCAGGAACTTCTTCTGCAGCTGAAAGGCTTTCCTGAAGGCCTCTACAGCAAATAACAGAGTTCTGGATTGATCCAGAGCTTTGTTATCGGCTCCAGAGGCCTTCAGGAAAACCTTGGCAGCTTTGCCAGCTGCAGAAGAAATGGACCAGCAAGGCAGGTGTTGGGATGTGCGAGGCCTGGCTACAACTGTCCAAAGGTAAGTAGTAGGGCAGCTCCACCCTCCCCCTCCGATCCCCACCCTAGTTTAATTTTTACCCTTGGACTCTGGAGTGGGTGGGATCTTAATTAGGGCTTATTTTTTGGGGGGGGTAGAGCTTATATTGGGCACATGTGTAAAAATCAAGCTAGGACTTACTTTCAGGGTATGTCATATTTTCGGGGAAACGGGGTATTATTTTTTTTACCCAACAGAAACAAAAATTGTTTTATAGTTTAGTTTATAAACCAACCGCATTCGCTTGAGCTGACTTATTTTATTTATCAGATTTTTATGCCGCCCATCCTTTGTAGGGGGGGATGGGTGGCATAAAAATGTGCTAAATAAAAAAAAATAATTCGGCTCTATCGATTGAATTTACTAGTTGACCCATAAACACATTTAGTAACAAATTAATATATAACAGCAAAAAGCCTATTTCTGTTAAAAGTTGCAGTTTATAACACTATGGCGTCCCATTTATTTATTTATTTATTTATTTATATCCAGCCTGTATTATTTTTAGAGATAATTCAAGGCGGTGGAGATGTTCAACACAACTTCCTCCTACTATTTTCCTTACAACAACAGTGTTGGGCGTGAGAGTGACTGACCCAAAGTCACCCTTCTGGTTTTCAGGCCTAAGGCCGAATTAGAACTCAACTGTCTCCTGGTGATTGGGCTAAAGACACCCAGCCAACTGTCATGACTAAGGTGGAACTAGAACTGATTATCTCCTGGTGATTGGTCCAAAGTCATCCAGCTGATTGTGATGGCTGAAGTTGGAACTACAACTCACCGTCTCCTAGTGATTGGTGCAAAATCACTCAAGCTGGCTTTCATGGCTAAGGTGGAACTAGAACTCACTATGTCCTGCTGATTGGCCCAAAGTCATCCAGCTGGCTATCATGGCCAAGGTGGAACTACAATTCACGATCTCCTAGTGACTGTCCAAAATCAGCCAGCTGGCTTTCATGGCTAAGGCGGAACTAGAACTCACCATCTCCTGGTGATTGGTCCAAAGTCACCCAGCCGGCTTTCGTCTAAGGCAGGACTAAAATTCCCAGGTTCCCGGTTTCTAACCTGTTGCCTTAACCACTACACCAACTTGGTTCTCTTGTCCGCTTGAACAATAGATTTATATACCTCCTCACAGTGCTTTACAGCACCCTCTATGAGGTTTACAACACCAGCATATTGCTACCAACAATCTGGGTTCACATGTTACCGACCTCAGAAGGATGGAAGGCGGAATCAACCTTGAACCAGTGAGACGAGCTCTTGGCCATGGGCAGAGTCAGTCTGCAATCCTGCATTCTAACTGTGGCGCCACCACAGCTTTTCCAGATCCTTACCACTCATGAGCTTCTCTTTATGGAAACTGGACTTATCAATCTAAAATCTGCTTTTAGAATAGACAAGTTATTTTCCAGGAAGAATAATGACTGCCTAGGCCCGTGATGGCGAACCTGTGGCACGCGTGCCACAGGTGGCACGCAGAGCCATTTGTGCCGGCATGCGAGCCGCAGGCAAACTTACCTCACTGTGCATGTACACGCCTCACAGCTGATTTTTGGTGTTTTTCAGCCTCCCAGAGACTTGAGGAAAGCCTTTGCAGGCCGAAAAATAGGCCCGTTTTGCCACTTCCTGTATTTCCGGAAATACAGGAAGTGACAAAGTGGGCCCATTTTTCATCCTGCAAAGCCTGCAGAAGTTTTCCTCAAGCCTCTGGGAGGCCAAAAAAGGCCTCAAATAGACCGAAAATCAGCTGGGAGGTGCTGTGCAAGTAAGAGGGCGGCGGGGGGGGGGAGGGGTGTATGTGATTGCGCGCCCAAGCATTGCAAGAATTGTGACGGATACCTTTTGCTGCTCCCACCAGTTGATGGATGGGCCCGCGCATCGTAGCCTATAACCACTCCTCTATTTTTCAGGTCACTGATGTTCTTTTCCAGATACCTACAAAATCCCTAGAAACAAAACAAAACAGTTGGGTTTAGTAGTTTTGTTAAGCTGCCTCGGTTTTGGTTTCTTTATTGTTAGTTGCACACCCAACTTTCTTTATTGTTAGTTACACACCCAACTTTCTTTATTGTTAGTTGCACACCCAACTTTCTTTATTGTTAGTTACACACCCAACTTTCTTTATTGTTAGTTGCACACCCAACTTTCTTGTTAGTTACACACCCAACTTTATTGTTAGTTGCACACCCAACTTCTTTATTGTTAATTGCACATCAGACTTTCTCTATTGTTATTTGCACACCCAATTTTTTATTGTTAGTTGCACACCCAACTTTATGGTTAGTTACACATCCAACTTGCTTTATAGTTAGTTGTGCATCCAGCTTTCTTTATTGTTAGTTGCACGCCCAACTTTTTTTATTGTTAGTTGCACACCCAACTTTATTGTTAATCACACATCCAACTTGCTTCAGTGTGGTTATTGCTTGGAAAATGGGGACCCAACTGCCTTTAAATATGCATGCAGAAGGAATTTTAATACCTGGGAAGTCTGGATAATAGTCAAGTCATTCATCTGTGATGTTCCAGGCCCCATCGCTGCTCGTAGCCCAGCCGTTCCAAATTCCATCCGTGAGCCGAAACATTTTAATAGTTCTTCTGTGCTTCCCTTGGCAATCAACTGCTTAACTATTTCCAAGGTTTTAGGATTCTGCAAAATATTATAAACATGAGTTTAGTTATGTCTTCTTGTTGTGTGTGTGTGTGTGTGTGTGTGTATGTAGATATATAGATATATATAGATATAGATATATATAGATATATATAGTTTTCGTAGATTTTCACGGGTACAGGTATGCAGGTCTTAGCGTGTTCAGGTCTTTTCCCGTGTAAGATTGAGACTTTGCTCGCACAAGCACAAAGCCGAAAATACAAGCCTGAAGATGGCGAGTGGGATCTTGTCGAAACGTTGCCAAGATAGTCTCAATCTTACACAGGAAAAAAACCGAACATGCCAAGACCTGCATATATATATATATATATATATATATATATATATATATATATATATATATATATATATATATATATATGCGAAATACCACTCATGCATCATCACAAAATCTCCAGAATCGTAAAGCCTACAAACTTGAAATTTGGCACGTATGTTCTCTTGGCTTCTAGGTGCTCACTACGAAAGGATTTTTTTTTAAATGACCATCAGAGCATTAGTATTTCCTATGTTACTATTATTAACACATTAACACGCTCTGATGCTAAGAAGTTCTACTCCCCCTCTCCATCTGAAAAGAAATCTCTTCGAAATGCAAAACACAAGCAGAGGAGAGGAGTTTCAGTTTCAGAACACCAAGCAGCTTTAGTACAGAACAGTTGAGCTAAGCCACACCCAGGCTCCTTGCTGTCTCCTTCTTACTCACACAGCAAATACTGTTTCACTTTCCAAACAGCTCTCAACTCTCACACACTGACAGGATGCCAACCAGATTAATACCGATGGATGCTGGTAGGCAGAGGCACAATTTTTTATCCCCTTCTTTCCCTTCCCAAAACTTGCTCGATCAGTTTCGTAGCAAAACACGGGTATACAGCATAGATAGATAGATAGATATATAGATAGATAGATACAGATATATATAGATACAGTATATAAATATTAGATATATAGACAGCTATAGACAGATACATACATATATATATATATATATATATATATATATATAGAGAGAGAGAGAGAGAGAGAGAGAGAGAGGGGGGGGGGAAGATATTTATATAGATACATAGATATACAGATATACATACACACACACATATACATACATACATACATAGTTAATAGGTAGACAGCAAGTTCTCAACTTACGACCATAATTGAGCCCAAAATTTGAAATCCATACTTGAACATTTTTCACTTCCTCTTTTATGATATTTAGTGACAGAAGCAAACAAGCTTCTTCTTCTAAGCTTTTGCTGGCAGTTAACCTAAAACCATCATTATTAGACTATAAAATGGCAGGTATTTTCATTGAATTCAAGGCTAAGAACATTTTGTAATACCAGTGTCAGGATTCCAAAAAAGCTTCCAAGGATTTATTAGAGGCGACATGCTGGCATGGTCTGTATGAAGCCAACTCTGGCACACATAATTTAGTCACATGTGATCCTGTTTCCTCCCCTGCCCCCTGGGTGACTCATAAATCAGATTCTCCAACTAAGCACATTCCTGTGCCTGTTTTAGAGTTGCCAACTATATTACTTAGTCCCGATTGGTAGGAAAAAACATTTGTTCATGCGTTCCAGGAGGACACTTGGTTCATTCAAAGATTACGATATCACTGAGAGCATTTGCAGCAAGACAAATTCCTTTGTGTCCAATCAACTGGCATCTTGGCCAATAAAGAATTCTATTCTATTCTATTCTATTCTACTCTACTGTACTCTATTCTATTCTATTCTATATCAGTCCCTTTAATAGCTTGCCAAATTCAATTAATGTTTCACAACAGGCACAATTCAGCTTATCGGACGAGTGTTCCAATTGAACTTTACTTAAGGTTTTGTAATTTTCTGCCCCTCTGAGCTCCTTGCTTAAGAGTGGAGTTCGTTGCAAATCTGGTTTGCTAATAGAGGGTTTGATGGAGCGACACTTAAGGGTTTTTGCAGTATGTGATTGCTCAATTAAAACTCCAATTTTGCTTGCATCTTGCATCAAGTTCCGCTGAATGGTTAACCCATTGCAAGCTGCCTCTAGTACCAGAAATTCTCCTCTTCTTAAGTTCTTGAGATCAAGAGGTGGTCAGTACGTTTTATTTATTGGTTTCCTTCCATATATTCTTAGATTTTTTTATTCTGCAACTAAGATGATCAAAGGCCTGGAGTCTAAAAGATATGAAGAACAGCTGCAGGATTTGGGTTTGGCTACTCTAGAGAAAAGGACTGGGGAGGACAGGATAGAAGGGTTTCAGTATTGGAGGGGCTGCCACAAAGAGGAGGGGGTCAACTTATTCTCCAAAACACCAGAGGGTAGGACCAGAAACAATGGTTGGAAACTGATCAAAAGAGAGAAGCAGCCTGGAATTAAGGAGAAACTTCCTTACACTGAGGACAAATAACATTTCTTCCTTCAGAAGTTGTGGGTGCTCCATCACTGAAGATTTTGAAGAAGAGACTGGACAGCCATTTTTCTGAAATAGTATAGGTTCTCCTGCTTGAGCAGGGGGGTGGACTAGAAGACCTCCAAGATCCCTTTCATTCTATTCTATTCTATTCTATTCTATTCTTCATTCTTCTATTCTATTCCCTTCTCTATATTCTTTTTTCTTATTCTATTCTACTCTACTCTACTCCACTCCATTTTCTGAGTGGTTTGATGGCCTAGCCTTAGCCCTAGCCCTAACCCTAAGTATAGAGCTTTGGTGGTGCAGGCTGTTAATCATCTAGCACTTAGTGCAAGCTGCCTGCAATTAGTGCAGGTTCGAATCCCACCAGGCTCAAGGTTGACTCAGCCTTCCATCCTCTCGGGGTAGGTAAATTGAGGACCCAAGATTGTTGGGGGCGATAAACTGACTTTGTAAAATGCCGCTTGGGGGGCCAAAAGCCCTAGTAATAATAAGCAGGCATATACAATGGAATGAAGGCTATTGCTGAGCACTTAGCATGGTGCTCCATAGACTGTAAGCCGCCCTGAGTCTCCGGAGAAGGGCAGCATATAAATGTAATTAAAAAAAAAAAGTATAGGCAGAGATTTCTCTCTCTGGGCATAATGAGAATATATCTGCTGAACAAAACTCCGCATTGGTGACAGGAAGGGCATCCGGCCATTAAACACTCTGCTAGCTCCAGTCAGTTGTCCAGACTCTAACCCTGCAAGGGATTACGCAGTTGTTACAAGATGATGATTATTCTATTCTTTTTTCTATTCTATTTTCTATTCCAGGATAGCAGTGCTCCAATACTGGAGGGGCTGCCACAAAGAAGAGGGGGTCAAACTATTCTCCAAAGCACCTGAAGGCAGGAGAAGAAACAATGGATGAAAACTAATGAAAGAGAGAAGCAACTTGGAATTAAGGAGAAACTTGCTAACAGTGAGGACAATTAACCAGGGGAACAGCTGGCCTCCAGAAATCATGGGCACTCCATTACTGGAGGTTTTTAAGAAGAGACTGGACAGTCACTTGTCTGAAATGGTATAGGTTCTCCTGAGCAGGGGGCTGGACTAGAAGACCTCCAAAGTCCCTTCCAGCTCTATTCTATTCTTATTCTCTCACTGTCTTTCCCTCTCCCTCTCAGTCTTCCTCCCTCTTTTTTTATTTCTATCCCTCATCCTTCCTCCTCCTCTTTCCATTCCATTCGTCTTTGAAAAATAGACAGCGCTGACTAATTGAATGTAATCATCAGGATGTAAAAGCGTTCCAGAGAGCTATAAAATTTAATTTGGATCATCACATGTCCTAAGCATCACGTGCTTGTAGAACACACTATGTGCTTCAATCTATTCATAAAATAAAATCCCGGAATGATTCAATTTATGTGATTCAATGCCCGCTCTATGCTGGGCTACATCTTACGTAGGATACAATGAGGTGTGTCCCGTGAGTTGGGTTAGGTTTCCAAGAGACCCTACAAAGACTTTTCAATGCCCAACTGAAATAACCCAGCACGCCGAATGCCAGAATAAGAGAGTTGGAAGGGACCTTGGAGGTCTTCTAATCCAACCCCCTTCTGTTCAAGAAGGAGATCTCATAACACACTTCTGTTATGGATTGCCCCAAGACTTATTTCTCAAGCCATCCTCAATACTTCTGCAGATGTCACAAAGTAAAGAGCGTAGGACGGGCGGTATCTAAATTTGATCAATTAATTAAAAGGCCCGGTCATTATCCGGAATGGAGACTCTTTATTTTCACTCATTTATTTCATAATTCAGGTGCCACTGAGATGGAAAAAAGATAATTAAATTAAGCTGCCTAAGCAGGGCATTAAAATGCAAATAAACACCAAGAGGTACTATACTCGGATGAGGGGCCTGCCTGTGATGCAGGGATGGGGCCAGGACCATCAGGGAGTGGAGTGCTGCCTTCAGAGATTGTAGAGGCTGGCAGCAGTGATGAAGAGGCCCATGAGGAGCCTGTGCCAAGTGCGCATGCGCACAGGGCTGCTCGAAGGAAAGAACAGTTACAACAGCACGGGCAACTCGGGAGTAAGGCTGCAAGGTGATGGCCCCTCCTTCAAGAAGATAAAAGCCAGCTGAGAAACCAGAGTTTTTTGCAGGAAGCAAAGAAGTTTGATACTCGAGCCTGGTGGATGTTAGGAATATCTGAGTTGGTATTTGGAGATTCTTTGATTTATTGTTTAGTAACTTTATCTGGTGTTCTTGGCAGCCTTGAAAAAACTTGGCAAGGTTTTTCTTATCGGAGCTAATTAGTTGGAAGCAGCCTTTTATCTGTGAAGGAACGGGATTCGTAAATGCAACATTTAAACATCGTGTTTGCTCTCTTGGAACCAAGTAGGGGTCAGAACATATACAGATAGTTCTCAACTTGTAACATTTAGTGAAAAAAGGGACTTTTTCACACTTACGACCGCTGCAGCTTGCCCACGGTCATGTGATTGAAATTCAGAGGCTTGGCAACTGACTCCTATTTATGACGGTCGCAGCGCCCTGGTGTCACGGGGAAGCCTGATTCACTCAACAATACCATTTTACTAACTTCACAACGGCAGTGATTCACATCAACAGTGAACAGCTGCGGCGAGAAAGATTGTAGATAGATGGATGGATGGATGGATAGATAGATAGATAGATAGATAGATAGATAGATAGATAGATAGATAGATAGATAGACAGACAGACAGACAGACAGAGAAATTATAGAGATAGAAAGAAACAAAGATTAGATGATAGAGAAGATAGATAGATAGAAAGAAAGAAAGAAAGAAAGAAAGAAAGAAAGAAAGAAAGAAAGAAAGAAAGAAAGAAAGAAAGAAAGAAGAAAGAAAGAAAGAAAGAATTCTTTATTGGTCAAGTGTGATTGGACATACAAGAAAGTAGAAGGGAGCAATTTCCTTAACAAATGTTTCACTCAGCAACAGAAATTCTGGATTCAATTGTGTCCTTTAAGTCAGGGGTCTCCAACCTTGGCAACTTTAAGATTTGTGGACTTCAACTCCCAGAATTCCACAAGTCTTAAAGTTGCCAAGGTTGGAGACCCTTGCTTTAAGTGGAGGAGTACCTATATTTTTTTTTCCAAAGGGAGTACCAGGGATTCCTGAATTTGTTGTTTTTTTAAGCTGCTTGCTGGCATGTGAGACTGGCTCTCAACCTATTAAGAAACCACAATCTTACACCACAGCACAGCTACGGTGTGACACAATTATTTAGGACCAGAGGAGGAAAGGAGCTTATTATCTCAGTAATTCTCTATCATCATGCCATTACCACCCATTTTCATCCTGCTCCTTCCTGCAGGCTCCTTTTATACAAATACTGAATAAAAACTTTGGATAAAGACACCAGATAAAAGTTAACATAATTTCCAGTGAAGCCACAACCTCAGAGAATTCAATAGAAATGAAGCAAGAATAACAGGCTGGCTCTAGCCAAATGATAAATAATAGTTATAGTAATAGTAGTAGTAGCAATAATAATAATAATAATAATAATAATGAATAACAACAACAACAATGGTATATTGGAAGATCTGCAAGAAATACAGTATCATCTGCCTGTAAGCAAGAACTGGTGGGACCATAAAATAAAAGTCACAGAAAATGAAAAAGTTAAATTTGCTTTGGGATTTCAGAATTCAAACACACAGGCACCTGCCACGTAACACCCCAGACGTAACAGTTGTCGATAAGGAAAGACAAAAAAAGTCTGGACAGTGGATGTGGCAGTGCCCAGAGACAGCAGAAGAGGACAGAAAGAACTGAAGAAGATAACACAATACAAAGACCTACAAACAGAAATGGAACGACTGTGACAAAAGCAAGCAAGGGTAGTACCCATCGTCATAGGCATCTTGGGTGCAGTCTGAAAACAACTGGAGCACCCCTTGAACACTATCAGTGGCATTGACAAATTTGCCATCAGTCAATTGCAGAAGGCAGCTTGATTCGGAACAGCTTCCATCCTGCGACGATCTCTGTAACACCGTCAAACATCCAGATCTGCCTCTCCCAGGTCCTTGGGAAGGACTCAATAGGGAGACAAAAATACTAAACCCAGTCTGAATTTCTGGCTGACTGTGCTAATAATAATAATAATAATAATATAATCCCATCTAATTTCAAAGTAGGGGCATCTACTGACCAAAGACTCAAAACCACAAGGCAGTGCAGGCAGTCCTCAACTTACAGCAGCAGTTGAGCCCAAAATTTCTGCCGCTAAGGGAGACATCTGAGGTGAGCTTTGCCTCATTTTACGCCTTTCCTCGCCACACCGGTTCAGTGAAATCCCCGCAGTCCGTAAATGAGTCACATGGCTGTTCTGTGAATTGGGCTCCCCATCCCCACAAGCGTTGCTTTTCCGAAGGACGTAAAAAGAGGACCGTGACGCTGCCACTGTCATAAACACGAGTCCAGTTGCCAAGCATCTGAATGTAAATCTTGTGACTGCGGGGATGCTTGCAATGCAACGGGTCGTAAGTGTGAGAAAAGTCTCTTTTTTCCCTTCCCAGCACCGTTGTAATTTCGGGCGGCCATTAAAGGAACTGTTGTAAGTCAAGGACGACCTGCCTATTGAACAATGAGTGAGAAGCACAGGGCTGTAGTATCCTTTTTGTAATGTCCTCTCTATATATAGTAGAGTTGAGAGACAAACCGCCTCGGTTGATGGTCAAATCAAGCAAACCAGGATGATGGGACGTTTTGCAAACTGGCTGTCGGAGTGCATCTGATTTATTTACTATTAGGAGTAGCCTTGAATGACAGCCAGGGCACGCAATAAGCCTCAGGGACTTTAACCCGGAAGCCGCCGGTTCAAATCCTGCTTGGGCCTTGAACTTCCATCAGATTTTCTGCCAGGGAGGAAGGACAAGAAGGAGCCACCCACACATTTTGGCCAGAAATCCAGCAAAGCCAGTCCCACTCACCCCACTGCATACCCCTTTTTTTTCCTTTGGGGGAGGTATTAAAAAGGGGACTTTTTAAGGGGAATGCCTGATTGCAACAGATCCCCAGTTTTCTTGCTTTTCTTCGGGTGGGGGGATTGCCTGGTTGCAACAGATCCTAGCCAAACCTCATTTTTTCTTTGGTTTATTTTTTGGGGGGGGATGCCTGGTTGCAACAGATCCCCAGTCAAACCCCAATTTGGTCTTGTTTTTTGGGGCAAGGCATCTATTTGTAACAGATCTCCAGCCGAACCCAAGTTTTTTCTTGGTGGTTTTTTTTTTGGGAGGGGGGCGCCTGGTTACAACAGATTTCCAGCCAAACCCGATTTATTTTCTTGCTTTTCTTGGGGGGCATCTGGTTGCAACAGATCCCAGGCAAATCCCAATTTTTTCCTTGTTTTTTGGAGGGACGCCTGGTTGAAACAGATCCCAGCCAAACCCCAGTTTTTTTTAGGAGGGGCGATATCAGATTGCAACAGATCTCAAGCCATGCACCCCCTTGCTAGCCTCGGAACAAAGCCTTAGCCAAAGGAGGGGAGACCACCAGGAAACTCAACCACCCCCACCCCCGGAGCCCCTCGGGGGGGGAGGCGTAGTTCGGGAATCAGGGTAGCCCCCGGAAACGATCCAGCCGCGGGATCCCTTCCGATCTCTCACCTTGTCCCAGAGAAGCCACTGGGCCGCCGCCGCCCGGGCTCGATCCGCCTCCTCCGCCATCCGGATGCAAAAAGACGCGCAGGGAAAGGCTGGGCTGCTGGCTCTTTCCGCAGGCCCCGCCCCCCGGGAGGCGGAGTCAAGGGTGATTTTGGGGGGGAGTCCCTGATTGTAACAGATCCCAGCCAAACCCCTTTTTTTCTTGCTTTTTTTGGGGGGGAGCGCCTGGTGGCAACAGATCGCAGCCAAACCCCAATTTTTTCTGTATTTTGGGGGGTGCCTGATTGTAACAGATCCCAGCCAAACCCCTTTTTTTTTTGCTTTTTTTTGGGGGGAGCACCTGGTGGCAACAGATCCCAGCCAAACCCCAATTTTTCTTGGTTTTTTTTGGGGGGAGCGCCTGGTGGCAACAGATCCCACCCAAACCCCATTTTTTTCTGTATTTTGGGGGGTGCCTGATTGTAACAGATCCCAGCCAACCCCCCCTTTTTTTTTGCTTTTTTTTGGGGGGAGCGCCTGGTGGCAACAGATCCCACCCAAACCCCATTTTTAATGTATTTTTGGGGGTGCCTGATTGTAACAGATCCCAGGCAAACCCCAATTTTCCTTGCTGTTTTGGGGAGGGCATCTGGTGGCAACAGATCCCAGCCAAACCCCATTTTTTTCTTGGGCTTTTTTTGGGTGGCGCCTGGTTGCAACAGATCCTAGCCAAACCCCAATTTTTCTTGCTTTTTGGGGGAAGGGTGGGCGCCTGGTTGCAACATGGAGAAGCCAGATTCACTTAAGCAGCCGTGTGAACTGACTAACGACTGCAGTGATTGACTTAACAACAGTGGAAAGAAAGGTTGTAAAAGAAGGCAGAGCTCAGTTAACAAATTTCTCACTTAGCAACATCAATTGGGAGCTCAGTTGTGGTCATAAGGGCGAAGACTGCCCTGTATCCTTACTGGCTTTCATTTTAGGAGGTAAATTTCAGGTAACAGAACCTTTTAGATCTGTCCCAAAGCACAAGAACTTGCCTATGGTCTTCAACTCCCAGAATACTCCAGCCAGCCAGGCATGGAGAATTCTGGGAGTTGAAGTCCACAGGTCTTAAAAGTTACCACGGCTGGCCATCTTTGATCTAGGAGGCAGACCTACCTTACTGGTGCAAACTTTTATAGCAAAGGTCTCCAAACTTGGCAGCTTTTAAGACTTGTGGACTTCAACTCCCAGAATTCCCGAGGTAATATGACTGGAGGAGGAATTCTGGGAGCTGAAGTCCACAAATCTTAAAGCTGCCAAGTTTGGAGACCTCTGCTATAGCACCTAAGATTTTCAGCCTAAGACAAGGAGGGTCTTCAAACTTGCTAGTTTAAGACTTGTGGACTTACTCCCAGAATTCCTGAGCTAACATGACTTGGAGGAAGAATTCTGGGAGTTGAAGTCCACCAGTCTTAAACTAGCAAGTTTGAAGGCCCCTGTGTTATAGGATATATGGCCACATTGGCCCAAATTGCAAAATAATCTCAAGGTTGTGACAGAGCTTATTTATTTTACCTTAGAAAATAGATATATTAATTTCATCAGATAGGAAATATATTTGTTCTGAGTGACTTTTGAGATTTGTGTCCTAGTGAAACCTCGCTATTACAAAGTCTATTTTGAGCCACAATTTCTGTAGACACCATGTGCCAGATATAATAGCCCATAATTAAATGCACATCTTGCAGTGAAGTTACCTTAATTATTATCTTGATCAATTGCCTTTAGATTGCAGTGTATTTTCCTAGTGCAAGGGCCTTCAAGCTTGGCCAGTTTAAGACCTGTGGACTTCAACTCCCAGAATTCCTGAGCTAACATGACTGGAGGAGGAATTCTGGGAGTTGAAGTCCACAAGTCTTCAAGCTGTCAAGTTTGAAGACCATTGTCTTAGTGGCTTCACTTCCTGGAGAATGAACCACCCTCTCTCTTTCCTTAATCGGTTGCTTTTTAAATCACGGTAAGAGAGAAAAAGAAAAAAGTAGCCGAGTCTAATAATAAAGAGTAAGATGAAAACCTAAATGAAAGAAATCAGATAACCTCAAACGCCTCTTTGTATTCGTGAATTCTATATTTGCATAGTGCTTTCCATTCCTGCAAAGTTGATTTAGTACAAAGCCATTAAAATACTTGGTAACGCAAACAATATGTTAAGGCCAGTAAGAAAATAATATTTTCATTTAAAGCAAAGCAAAGCAAACATAAAGGGAAAGGTTCCCCTCGCACATACGTGCTAGTCCCGTGTTGGCGAACCTATGCCATGTGTGCTGGAAGTGGAACACAGAGCCATTTCCCCCGGCACACGAGAAGTCATCCGGAAGAGCTTCATTGCGCATGCGTGCGCACGCCGCCGCCCGACAGCTGATTGCCAGGTATCTGGTGTGCATGTGCAGGGGGGCAGAGGGGGGTGCGTTACAAAGCCGAAGAGCCTGCGCTGTCCGAAGACGCCTCTGTGGTCATGTGGCCGGCATGACTCAACGCCGATAAGGCGCACGGAAAGCTGTTCCCTTCCCACCAAAGGGGTTCCTGTTTTTCTACTTGCATTTTTACATGCTTTCGAACTGCTAGGTTGGCAGAAGCTGGGACAAGGAACGGGAGCTCACTCCATCACACGGCGCTAGGGATTCGAACCGCCAAACGGCCGACCTTTCGGATCGACAAGGCCAGCGTCTTAGCCGCTGAGCCACCACGTCCCTCAAAAGCAAACATAGTCGATAATAATAATTTTTGTCTTGGACTGGAAAAGACACCGAGGTGCATAGATTGTGTGAACAACAAAAGTTTGTGTAACCATCACGAGGCTGTGGTGTTCGAAGGTAATGCTTTGTACTTCCTTGTGCAAGATTAAGGAGGCCGTGTGAGTGTCCTACATGGGTTGCACGCTTGCAATTCCACATACCTTCACGGCACGCAACAGTAATGTCACAAGACACAGCTAGGCCACTGTGGTGTGCCTATTACACAGAAGATTAAGAGAGGAAGCTTAAAAAGATGCTAGCGAGACAAACAAGTGTGATGAAGCAACATAGAAACTTTCCAAGTGGAACAACTCGCCTCCAGAAGTTGTGGATGTGCTCCAATACTGGAAGTTTTAAGGAGAGGGAGAGGGAGGGGGGGAGGAAGAGGGGGAGAGAGGGAGGGGGAGGGAGAGGGGAAGGGAGGGAGGGGGAGGGAGAGGGAGGGAGATGGATGGTGGGAAAGGGAGAGAGAAAGAGAGGGAGAGGGTGGAGGGAGGGAGAGAGGGGGGAGAGGGAGGGAGAGGGAGGGAAAGGGAGAGAAGGAGGGAGGGAGGGAGAAAGAGAGGGGGAGGGAGGGAGAGGGAGGGAAGGAGGGAGGGAGGGAGAGGGAGAGAAGGAGGGAGGGAGAGAGAGAGGGGGAGGGAGGGAGAGGGAGGGAAGGAGGGAGGGAGGGAGAGAGAGGGGGGGAGGGAGGGAGGGAGAGGGAGAGAAAGAGGGAGGGAGGGAGAGAGAGAGGGGGAGGGAGGGAGGGAGAGGGAGGGAAGGAGGGAGGGAGGGAGAGAGAGAGGGGGGGAGGGAGGGAGGGAGAAGGGGAGGGAGAGGGAGGGAGAGGAAGAGGGAGATATATATATCTATATACTTAATTTGGAACTGTGGGATTAATTAAATTTTTCAAATCTTCAACTTTCATGAGGTTTTTTTTTTTTGCTACCAATTTTTTTTCATGGGGGAGAGTGCCCTCTGCTGGTGTGAAGATAACATTGAGACTCTGTGGATCCAGCTGTATTGAATGCCATCTTTTCAGACACCCCATCCTATTAATCTCAGGGAAACTTGAAACACTTTCCTAAATGACAAACTAAAATTAGGAAGGGCACTCATGGTTGGATTTGTTATCTTCCAAATCTAGAACACCAAAGGAGAGGAGAACTGTCAATTCATGTACATCAGTTGGCTTAATTCTGCCGGCTTAGATTATGTCTTCTTATGCCAAGAATAAAGCAAAATCAGACTGGTTTCCAAGAAGGATATATCTTGCCTGCTGGATTCTATTGGATCCATCCTAAGAACTCAAGATTCCATCTGATCAATTTTAAACCATGGAGACTTGCAAAAAAATATTTATAAAACCCTAATTAAGACCAGATCTGGAATACTGCATCCAGTTTTGGTTCATCACATTACAGAAAAAAAGATCTTGAGACAGAGAACTGCAACTAAGATGATTAAAGGCTTGGAAACTAAAACATATGAAGAAATTGCAGGATTTGGGTTTGGCCAATCTGTAGAAAAAGACTACCGTGTTTCCCTGAAAATAAGACCGGGTCTTATATTAGTTTTTGCTCCAAAAGTCACATTAGTTTTTATTTTCTGGTTAGGTCTTATTTTGAGGAAAATAGGAGTCTAAATGCATCCCTCTGGCTGACCGTCTTAACTGAGGCTTATTTTTGGGATAAAGCTTATATTACGAGCATCCTGAAAAACCATGCCAGGGTTTATTTCCATTTCGGTCTTATTTTCAGGGAAACAGGGTAGATGGGGACATGATAGCAGCCTTCCAATATTTGAGGGGCTGCCACAAAGAAGGGGGTGGGGTCAACTTATTTTCCAAAGCACCAGAAGGCAGGACAAGAAACAACAGATGGAAACTAATCAAGGAGAGAAGCAACCTGGAATTAAGGAGAAGCTTCCTAACAGTGAAAATTATTAACCAGTGGAACAACTTGCCTCCAGAAACAGTGAACGCTTCATGACTGGAGGTTTTTAAGAAGAGTCTAGATAACCACTTGTCTGAAATGGTCTAGGGCAGGGGTAGGGAACCTTGGCTCTTTTATCACTTATGGACTTCAACTCCCAGAATCCCTGAGTGAGCCATAAAAGGTTCCCCATCCCTGGCCTACTGGTTTTTCAGTTGTGGGGGAAATCAATTTTTGACTGGAATGGGACTGTTTAATATACAAATGTAGGACATATTCTTTATATATTCTTTATATGTCCTACATTTGTATATCAAACAATCCCATTCCTTCAAAAATTGATTTTCCCCACAACTGAAAAACCAGTAGGCCAGGGATGGGGAATCTTTTATGGCTCACTCAGGAATTCTGGGAGTTGAAGTCCATAAGTGATAAAAGAGCCAAGCTTCCCTACCCCTGGTATAGGGCAGTGGTGGCTAACCTTTTTGAGCTCCTGTGCCGAAAATTGTGTGCACACTCACATGCGCGCGATTGCGTGCCAGCACTCAAAAGGCAATGTGCGCGCCCCTCGCCCCCTGCGCATACGCATGCGATCCCCACCCCCTCTTACATTCCAGAGGCTGGAGGGAAGCCTCTGCAGCCTTTGGAGGCCAAAAAATGGGCCCATTTTGTCATTTCTGGTATTTCTGGAAATACAGGAAATGACAAAACAGGCCTGTTTTTCGACCTCCAAAGGCTGCAGAGGCTTCCCTCGAGCCTCTGGGAGCCAAAAAAGGCCCGAAAATCAGCTGGGAGGTGGGTGCATGCCCAATGAGGTAAGTTTGCCTGGAGCTCGCGGGCCTGCATAAATGGCTCTGCGTGCCACCTGTGGCACGCGTGCCATAGGTTCGCCATCACAAGTATAGGGCGAGAGTCTTCAAACTTGACAGTTTTAAGACTTGTGGACTTCAACTCCCAGACTTCCTGAGCTAACATGACTGGAGGAGGAATTATGGGAGTTTGAAGTCCACAAGTCTTAAAGCTGTCAAGTTTGAAGACCCCTGGTATGGGGCCTCCTGCTTGAGCCGGGGGCTGGACTAGAAGACCTCCAAGGTCCCTTCCAGTTCTATTCTGACTCCAAATATTATTGGATCCTCACTGAAGCCAGAGCTTTTAAAAAGGAGAACGCTATGAATTTTCCAATGCATTTGAACACAGCCTTCCTGTCAAAAGCCATTAGCTCATCACCTGAAAAATCAACATCGGTGTAGAGGGACTCGCCGGCTTTTTCGGCATTTCCAAATAAACATATCTCTTGTGGATAGCACAGTATGAATCATTCAGGAGGTTGGCAGTTTTGTCACAGTCCTTGGAGAATGAAAACATTGGGCATTACGATCTGTCTCCCAGAGCTGATGAGTAGGTCAAAATATGGCTGTTGGTTATGTCTTCCTAAAAATGTACAATTGGAAAGGATTCTTGACGGTACCAAGTCCCGAGGTGGACTGCTACCGATACGATCCGGTTCGGGCGAACCAGTGGCTAACTTTATGGCTGTTTTATGGCCGGTTCGGCAAACCGGCAAATCCCAGCCCTGGCTGGCCCCATCCACCCCCTCCTGCCCCTCCCAGGAGTCCCCACACAGCCCATTTTGGATGCCAGGTAAGTGCAGGGCCCGTGTTGAGGCTCAGGGAGGGTGAAAACTGGGCTTCCTGGAGCTCCAGAAGGCCAGAAACGAGCCCATTTCCGGCCTCCAGAAGGCTTCCAGAGCCCAAGGAGTCAGTTTTTGCCCTCCCAGAGGCTCTGTTCTGACCCAAACCATGTTCCAAGGAAACAAACACCAAACAGAGATAAAAGCTAAACCTTTTCCATGCTTCTCTTCGAATTCTAATTCACAGTTAAAAGGCTATTAAAACTAATTTTCTCTGATAAGAACGAGCCTTCTTGTGCAAGGCTGCAAGAACACTAGATAAAGTTGCCAAGAAATATTCCAAACAAAAAGACTTCCAACACAAACCAAGATAGTCTGAACTTCCACAAGGCTTGAAGTGCAAGAACATCTTTGCTTCCTGCAAAGAATCCCGGTATCTCAGGCTGACTTTTATCTCTTAAGGGAGGGGCCATTACCTTGCAGCCTTACTACTTCGAGCAGCCCTGCATGCACGCGCACTGGGCACAGGCTCCTTGGGGACTTCTTCATCACTGCTGCCAGCCAACACAATCTCTGAAGGCAGCACTCCACTCCCTGATGGTCCTGGCCCCATCCCTGCATCATACGCAGGCCCCTCATCCGAGTCCTTGCTCTCCGAGACCTCAGCCGTCTGCACCTGCTGCCGGAGAACCACAATAGGCTCAAGGAAAGCCTCCAGAGGCCAAGAAGGCTGGAAGCGGCCCCTCCCGCCGTGATGCAGAAGGCTGACTAGGCCACACCCACCATGGCCACGCCCACTCAGCAACTGGGCAGAAAACCAGTTGCTAAAATTTTTGAAGCCCACCTCTGACCAAGTCCAGCCTTCTGCTCAGTGGAAATTAAAATAGTTCAGACAGATGGACATCTGATTTCTGCTTCAATACATCCAGTAAATAATAAAAGCTTATATATCTTCTCTGGGTCATCTAATTGTTCTTATTGTTAGGAAGGTTTTTTTTTTTCTTCCAAAGTTGAACTTTGATTTCCTCGTAGCTTCAATCCATTATTTGGTATTTTGCATGATGGAAAGGGAAGACCTTTTGTACAGCACTCTTGTGATAATTGAAGCAGGCTATCGTACCATCCTCTCTGAAAGAGCAAAGGGTGAGATCCTATCACATTAAAAAAAAAAACTTCCTGCTGATAAGTCATACATAACGGAACATTTGTGGGTTGTGGGTTATCCATCTTTATAAAGTTTGAGGAAGCTGGGCTTCATTTCTAGAGAAGATAATATTTATTTGTAGCTCGGGGTTGAACTTTTGGTCCTTGGTGCTCTCTGAGCTTGGTTGTTTTCTTGCAGACGTTTCATTACCAAACTAGGAAACACCATCAGTGTTAGTAGGGAGTGAGGTTTGTTCTCTGTTTATATAGTGCATGTACACACACACATACACACACCATTCACTTTCAACCAGTGGTGGGATTCAAAATTTTTTTACTACCGGTTCTGTGGGCGTGGCATGGTGGCCATGGCAGGGGAAGGATATTGCAAAATCCCCATTCCCTCCTCAACCCACTAACCTGCTTTCCAGCTCCGTTCTCCTGTGCAGGGCAACCAAAGAAGACCCAGCCAAGCAGCTGGGACTTGGGAGGCAGAGAAGAGATGGGGGCAGGCCCAGTCAGAGGCAGTATTTGCCGGTTCCATTACCGGTTCTCCAGAACTCATCAGAATCTGCTGAATACCACCTCTGCTTTCAGCACTGATGATATGACCTAGTTTGGTAATGAAATGTCTGCAAGAAAACCACCAAGTTTAGAGAGCACCCAGGACCCCACATGAATAGATTTCCTGCACATTGTAGATGGTTAGATTACCGTGTTTCCCTGAAAATAAGACCCTGTCTTATATTTATTTGCCACCAAAAAAGGCACCAGGTCTTATTTTCAGGGGATATTCTCCACTAACTAACCTCACTTGCATGCGTCACTCCCAGCCTCCTTTTTGCTGTCAGAGGGCTTCAGAAACTTCTGCAGCTGGCAAGGCTTTCCTGAAGGTCTCTGGAGCAGATAACAGAGTTCTGGATTTCTTTGTTATCAGCTCCAGAGGCCTTTAGGAAAGCCTTGCCAGCCTTGCTGGCTTTAGAAGAAATGGGCTGCCGAGGCAGGTGTTGGGGTGTGCGAGGCCTGGCTACAACTGTCCAAAGGTAAGTAGTAGGGCAGCTCCACCCCTCCATTCCCCACCGTAACTTAATTTATACCCATGAACTCTGGAGTGGGCGGGATCTTAATTAGGGCTTATTTCTGGGGGGGTAGGGCTTATATTGGGCGCACGTGTAAAAATCAAGCTAGAACTTACTTTCAGGGTAGGTCATATTTTCAGAGAAATGTGATAGATAATCTTTGTAGTTCCTTCTGACTCCACAGTTCTGTGGTTCGATGATTCTCACAACTGTCTCAAAGTGCAATATTTCCAAGTTCTTCAATATCTCTACATAAATCTTAAATATCCAAAACCCTATTTCTCTATGTTGCTCTTCTCTGAAACATTTTTGATTTCTCTTGAGTCCACCTTAAAATACAGTGTTCAGAATGGAACAAAAACGCTGTTTTTCTACTTTGGAACATCGCTGCACAGTTTCTGCCTCTGCAAACTTTCCTGACCTATTTGCAAATGTCCATGATGGTAAACACCTTCTAAAAATTTATACTACTTTACGTTGAAATGCAATGCTCGGACCAATAGAAATAAGAGTAACAGAATCACCCAGGAACCAAATGTGAAATAATTTATTTGTCCATCCCCTTTTGCAACTGGCTGGCAGGAATTAAAAAGAAGGACATCAAACTCTGGAGTGGATGGGATCTTAATTAGGGCTTATTTTGGGGTGTAGGGCTTGTATTAGGCGGAGTCGGAGATCAGTGGGTCAGAAGAACAGCCGGAGCCTGTTCCCGGTGTTCTCATGCACAGAGCTGCCAGAAGAAGGGAATAGCTAAGGAATAGGTTCGACTTGGGAGTAAAGCCACAAGTAGACTGTAAATGGCCCCTCCCATAGGGAATAAAAGAGGAGCGAAAGGGGAGTGGGGCTTTGCAAGAGACAATGAGTTAATTTGGGTGAAGATCTGTTCCTGCATTCTTGCCATGTATTGTTTGCTACAGTGTGGCATCTGAAAGATATCAGCCTGGCAGCTCTCCAAGCCTGATAAAGGTGTGTAATTGTGAAATCTCTTGAAAGACACTCGGCTGGAGCTTTGCTGGAGAGGAATTCACTGTAAACCAGATAAAAGGAGTCGGCTTTGTGCTTTTGGCGAAGCCTAGGTGAGAATACCATGCAAGTTTTTGTCTCCTTTTTATATCTCCCTTTTTTTTTTGTCAGATCCACACCCAACTCGGAAGATTGTACGGGTTTAGGATCTTACAGATGCCACATCCCGAATTTTGCAACACAAAAAAGAATAACTGATTTGTCGTTGTTCCTAAAGGCAAAAGGAAACTGCTTCTCCCCTCTTATTTCGTCCTCTCTCTTGTATCCTGTCTCCTCTGACCATTTCCGAATTCAGAGAAAAACAAGTAAACAATTAAAATCTATCTCCTCCTTTATTTTCCCAACCTCCAATTTAGAAGCCTTTTACAAACATCAAGTCGGTGTCGTAATTACAGGGACGTCCTTTGATAAATATACTCCTGCACCACAAGAAATCCTATTGCAAGGAAGAGAACCTTTTTAAAATCTAGATTTTTTGAGGGGTGGTGGTGGTGGTTCATGTCGTATAAGAGACAAGACAGTCTAACAATAATTGTAAGAAGAGATATTCATCTGGCTCAGTTCCAAGTTGGGAGAAACATGGAGGCCGATTGGAAAGATGGTTTAATGATGAACAGAACCAACCAAGCACATGGTTCTGTTGCAGCTGATCCCATGGAATTGAGAGTGGATTTTTTTTTTTTAATACTTTCTCTGAGCTTTGCACTAGAGTTTCCTGTTCCTGTGCAAGAACGTATATTCTATTGGCTGTTGTAGGGGTCATGTAGGGGTCATCACTGACTCTATAGGTTGTTTTCGTTTTGGGACATGACCACCAAGAATGAAAGAAGGTACCTTGTTGTTGTCCACATTTCCAGCAATTTGATTTTAAGTTTGGATAAATCTTAGCCAATCTTGAAGGTGCCATATACCAACAGTAGAAAATTTTATATTGATTTTCCTTATAACCCACCAATTTTTATTCCGCTTTTTAAATTCTTATTCCAACTTTTTCCCCACTCTTCTAATTCAATAGTATATCCAACATTTCTGCCCCATCATTGATCCTTTCACAATCTCTACTGCTCTATCAATGTTCTGACCCAAACCTTATTCCAAGGAAACAAACATGAAACAGAGGTAACAGCAGAAACCTTTTAACGATTCTTTACCAATTCCATTCTTTCACGGTTAAAAGGCTGTTTCAAACTAATTGTCTCTTATAAGAAGGAGCATTGCCAAGGTGATGCAAGGCTGCCAAGAACATTAGATAAAGTTACTAAGAAATATTTCAAACACAAAGAGTCTCCAAATATCAACCAAGATATTCCAAATGTCCATAAGGCTTGAATGCAAAATCTTCTTTGCTTCCTGCAAAGAACTGTGGTTTCTCAGCTGGCTTTTATCTCTTACGGGAGGGCCCATTACCTTGCAGCCTTACTCCCGAGTCATCCGTGCTGCTGCAGCTGGTCTTTCCTTCGAGCAGCCCTGCATGCACGCGCACTGGGCACAGGCTCCTCGGGGATCTCTTCATCACTGCTGCTAGCCTCCATAATCTCCGAAGGCAGCATTCTATTCCCTGATGGTCCTGGCCCCATTCCTGCATCGCACGCAGGCCCCTCATCTGAGTCCTCGCTCTCCGAGACTTCAGCCGTCCGGACCTGCTGCCGGCGAACCACAACAATCAAATTCTAATAAATATTTATATATCTTTGATAATAATTTCTTCTTCTTTTCATTAGACTAGATATACCCAGTTCCTGCAACCGTCCTTTATATGTTTTAGCCTCCAGTCCCCTGATCATCTTTCTTGCACTTCTCAACATCATAATGGACAGCAAACCACAATGGTTGCCAGGAAATCAATATTGATGCATCATGACATTACAGGTAGCCCTCACTTACAACAATTCATTTAATGACCATTTGAAGTCACAAACTCACTGAAAAAAGGGACTTAATGTCCATTTTTCACACTTACAACTGCTGCAGCCTCCCACGGTCTCCTGATTTAAATTCAGACTCTTGGCAGCTGACTCATAGTTACAATGATGGCAGTGTGTGACAATCACCCTTTGTGACTGTTTGACAAGCAAAATCAAGAAGGAAGCCAGATTCGTTTAACAGCCGTGTCAGTAATTCTGCAGTGATTCCCTAACAACTGTGGCAAGGAAGTTTGTTAAATGGGGCGAAACTCTCTTAGCAATGGCAATAGCCCTTATATAATGCTTCACGGTGGTCTACAGCCCTTTCTAAAGCGGTTTACAAAGTCAGCCTTTTGCCCCCAACAATCTGGGTCCTCATTTTACCCACCTCACAAGGCTGAAAGGCTAAGTCAACCTTGAGCTGGTCAGGATCGAACTCCTGGCAGTTGGCAGAATTAGCTTGCAATACTGCATTCTAACCACTGCGCTGCCACAGAAGGAAGGAAAGAAGGAAAGAAGGAAGGAAAGAAGGAAGAAAGAAGGGAGGAAGGAAGGAAGGAAAGAAAGAAAGAAGGAAGGGAAGAAGGAAGGAAAGAAAGAAGGAAAGAAGGAAGGAAGGAAAGAAGGAAGGGAGGAAGGAAGGAAAGAAGGAAGGAAGGAAGGAAGGAAGGAAGGAAGGAAGGAAGGAAGGAAGGAAGAAAGGAAGGAAGGAAGCAGTGATAGGCTGCAACCAGTTTAACAACCAGTTTGGTGAGCACGCACCTAAGGCACTTGCACCCAGCACTGAAAATGGAGCATTTGGAAGCTCAACTGCTTACCTTCCAAGTCAGCAATGCTAAGTAGAATGGCAAGGGGGTGGGAAATCAGCTGTGCTAGCCGATTGAGATGAGCTAGAAAGTAGGAAATACAGAACAGGATACGGAGGGTGGGCGGGGCCAGCTGATTGTCAGCACAACCGGTTCGCCTGAACCGGTATGAACCTGGCAGCAGCCCACCAACTGGAAGGAAGGACTGACTAGGAATAGCACTTACTTATATACCGCTTCACAGAGCTTCACAGCCCTTTCTAAGCTGTTTACAGAGTCAGCTTCTCTGCAGCCCCAAACAGCTGGCTTCCCTTCAGCTGTTATTTATGTAACAGAACCTTCCCTGTTGTCGTCTAGAAGTTGAGCTACGTCAACTCTCTTCTTTCACATGTTTGTTTTCCAAGGCTGAGACGAAGGTCGGCAGCTGACACTTTACATCACTCGGGTTCTTTAGACTTTCCAGCCATGAAGTTTTATGAATGTCCTTGTGGGGGGATTAAAATTTTTTTTTGTAAACAAATGTGGAGACCGCCTTGAAATCCATGCAGGGATAGCGAGGCAGAAACTGGGGAGCGATAATATCTGATGATGCAAAGCTGCAGCTGGAGACATATTTATTAGCGGTTGGGTCTCAACAGAGCTGCCCCTCATGAGAATTCTGAATGAACAAAGCAGCAGCAGAAGAAACAGCAGAGTGCAGGGAAGAACATCAAGGATGATTAGGGGACTGGAGGCTAAAACATATACAGAACAGTTGCTGGAATTGGGTATGTCTAGTTTGATGAAAAGAAGGACTAGGGGTGATGTTGATAGCAGTGTTCAATATCTCAGGGGCTGCCCCAAAGAAGAGGGAGTCAAGCTATTCCCCAAAGCCCCTGAAGGGAGGACAAGGAACAATGGATGGAAACTCATGAAGGAGAGAAGCAACCTAGAACTAAGGATAAGTTTCCTGAAATAAGATGTGTGTGTGTCTTATGATTTTTTTTTCCTGCAGTGCTGTTTATACGAGTAAGGTGCCCAGTTAGACAAGCACCTGAATGCAGGAGAAGCAACCACAGTTGGAAACTGATCAAGAAGGGAAGCAACCTAGAAATTTCCTGACACTGAGAACAATTAACCAGTAAAACTACTTGCCTCCAGAAGTTGTAGATGCTCCAACACTGGTTTTTAAAAACAAAACCTAGTTGAATGAAAAGAAGGGGTAGAGGGCAACCTAATAGCAGAGTCTTCCAATCAGGAGTGGGATTCAAAAAATTGTTATTACCGGTTTCTGTGGGCATGGCGTGGCTTGGTGGGCATGGCTAGGTAGGCATGGCATGGCTTAGTGGGCGTGGCAGGGGAAGGTTACTGCAAAATCTCCATTCCCTCCTCACCCCACTAACCTACTTTGCAGCTCCGTTCTCCTGTGCAGGGCAACCAAAGAAGACCCAGCCGATCAGCTGGGACTCGATGGGAGGCAGAGAATAGATGGGGTTGGCGGGGCCAGTCATAGGTGGGATTTGCTGGCTCTCTGAACTACTCAAAATTTCCGCTACCGGTTCTCCAGAACTGGTCAGAACCTGCTGAACACCACCTGTGCTTCGAATATCTCAGGGGCTGCCACAAAAGAAGAGGGAGTCAAGCTCTTCTCCGAAGCACCTGAAGTCAGGACAAGGAACAGTGGATGGAAACTTCACAAGGAGAGAAGCAACCTAGAACTAAGGATAAGTTTCCTGAAAGTTAGAACAGTTAATCAGTGGAACAACTTACCTCCAAGAAGTTGTGAATGCTCCAACACAGTTTTTAAGAAGAGATCGGACAACCATTCGCCCCAAGAAATTGCTTTAGTTTCCCCAGATGGTTTCTTCTTCTTCTTTGCCTTCTCTGGAGGCATGGAAATAAGATGTGTGTGTGTGTGTGTGTGTTTGTGTGTTGTGTGTGTGTGTATCTTATGATTTTTCCTGCAGTGCTGTTTATACGAGTAAGGTGCCAAGTTAGACAAGCTTTCATTATACCTTCACTTATCTAGAGCCTGTTCAGACAACAACCCCCATAATTTCTGATCTGCATAACAAGACCTGGAATGCTGACAGATGCATCCAACGGGCTGGGGAAGGCTGGGAAAGACTGGAGAACAGCCAAAAAAAAAACCCCAAGAAATTTTAAAGATGGTTTTAAATTGGTCTTCAGAAATCAAAAGAGATTTATTTTGCTTTCTTAATGTCCTTTAATCTTAAGGTATTAATTTCCCCCTTTTCCACTTTGGATTGAAGTAAAATATTTACCCTACCCTCTCTCTCCAGTAGCTAAAAGAAGGACACCAAGACCTGGTTTGGTATATTAAACAGAACAAAGAGAAGTAGAAACAAATTACTTTCCGTTAGTGTACAGTAAGCAAAATTCTGCCTGAGGTCTTGAAGAGCTCTGGGAGACTAGAAGAGACAGGAAAAAGGCCAATTATTTAATGATTCAATTGTTTTCTAAAAGAGTTATCGGGGTGTAGTTGGAAAAGAAGATTTTACACAATATTTGTTTCTCGAAAAAAGAAAAGAAAGTCATAAAAACAGATTGAAGAACAAAACTAGCCAGTGTTTAAAAGTAGTACCGTTCTAATCTTTAAATCTTCATAACTTTCTCTACAGTTAAATAAGAATCGGTCAAATTTTCCTTTTCTAGTAATATAGGGCCAGCATCTTGTAAAAACTCTCTGACATTTTGTGGTTTACGGGTTTGCGAGGCCACCAGAAACCCATAAAATTCTATTAAGAAAATGTATTCTTCGTTGCATAAATCACATCTAGTTATTAGCTTAGTTAAACTGAAGTCTAGATACTGTGTTTCTCCGAAAATAAGACCTGTCTTGTATTTTTCTTGCCACCAAAAAAGGCACTAGGTCTTATTTGGGGGGGAAGTCATCCACTGACTAACCTCACTTGTGCATGTCGCCCCTGGCCTCCTTTTTGCTGTCAGAGGCCTTCAGGAACTTCTTCTGTGGCCGGCAAGGCTTTCCTGAAGGCTTCTGCAGCCGATAACTGAGTCCTGGATCGATCCTGAGCTTTGTTATCAGCTCCAGAGGCCTTCAGGAAAGTCTTGCCAGCCTTGCTGGCTGCAGAAGAAATGGACCAGCAAGGCAGATGTCGGGGTGTGCGAGGCCTGGTTACATCTATTCAAAGGTAAGTAGTAGGGCAGCTCCACCTTCCCATTCCCACCCTAGCTTAATTTTTACCCATCCACTCTGGAGTGGGCAGGATCTTAATTAGAGCTTACTTTGGGGCGTAGGGCTTATATTGGGTACACGTGTAAAAATCAAGCTAGGACTTACTTTCAGGGTAGGTCATATTTTTTGGGAAACTGGGTATTGCTCTATTTGGCAATAATACTTCTCTTACAACATGACCATGTCATCTTCGTTTGATTGACAGGAAGAATAATTTATTTCATCTTCTTTTCAAGAATAGCAAGGGTTAGAATTCTGAGTTTCTCCGAAGTCCAACCAGGTAGCTTTTCTAAAAATATATGATCTTCACAATTTTCTGCTAGCAGACAATAATTTGGTAGTCTTTGACTTACAACAGTCTATTTAGTGATCATTTTGAAGTTACAAGACAATTGAAAAACGTGACTAAAGGCTGTTTTTTAACATCCACTGTTTCCTTGAAAATAAGACCCAACTGGAAAATAAGCCCTAGCATGATTTTTTCCAGGTTGCTCATAATGTAAGTCCTACCCTGAAAATAAGCCCCAGTTAAGATTGTCAGCCGATTGTGGATGCATTTAGAACTATATTTTCCCCAAAATAAGACCTAACCAGAAAATAAACCCTAATGCGTCTTTTGGAGCAAAAATGAATATAAGACTTGGTCTTATTTTGGGGGAATCATGGCACATCCCCACAGTAGCATCTCCAAGGGCCACCTTTCATCAAAATTCAGATGTTTGGCCATAGAGTCATATTTATGATGGTTGCAGTGTCCTGGGGTCATAAAATCCCCTTTTGTGATCTTGGCCTTTCTATGACTCATGGACTTCAACTACCAAAATTCCTGAACCAGCATGGCTGACTCACGAATTCTGGGAGTTGAAGTCCATGAAAAATAAAAGGGCCACAGTTCCCCACCCTTGCTCTACACAGTCTAAATCAAGGGTCTTCCAACTTGGCAAGTTTAAGACTTGTGGACTTCAACTCTCAGAATTCCTGAGCTAACAGGACTGGAGGAGGAATTCTGGGAGTTGAAGTCTGCATGTCTTAAAGCTGTCAAGTTTGAAGATCCCTGATCTAAATGGCAAGGCAGCCAGGATACTTTAATGAGCCAAAGAGTGCAAATATTTATTCTAAATAGCAAGCGAGGCCTGAGAATGTGAGATGATACACGCTCATAAACACAGCATTCAATGTGTGTTCTCTGCTCTGTTTTAAAGACATTTTGTTCGCTGGCATCCAGCCTGTTTAATTTTTATTTTATTTAAAGATAGGAAGACCCATATCATACAGGCAAGAATTGCGTTTAACTGGTTCCCTCAGATGAAAATCCTTTGTTTCCTTTAGAAGGACTTCAGTTTTATGTTTCTGGTTGTGAGCTTAGCTTGAGCCAATTCACCCAGAAAGTTTGAGGGTTTATTTATTTATTCTTATTCACTAGCAGGGTACCCATGCTTCACTACAAAACTTTGTGATCAGGCAGGTTTTTGGGGAGGAAAATAAGGGGAAAAAAATTCTGCCTCTGACTACTAGCATCCATTGGTCTTCATCTGACTACCATCCTGTCAGTGTGAGAGAGAGTTGAAGGCTGTTTGGAAACTGAAACAGTATTTGCTGTGCGAGCAAGAAGGAGACAGCAAGGACCCTGGGCATGGCTTAGCTCAACTGTTCTGTACTACAGCTGCTTGGTGCTTCTGTGAAACTGAAACTGAAACTCCTCTCCTCTGCTTGTGTTTTGTATTTGGAACAGAGTTTTTGTTCAGTTGGGAGGGGGAGTAGAACTCCTTAACATCAGAGCGTGTTAATAATAATAATATGGGAAATACTAATGCTCTGATGGTCATTTAAAAAAAAATCCTTTCTTAGTGAGCCCCTAGAAGCCAAGAAGAACATACGTGCCAAATTTCAAGTTTGTAGGCTTTACGGTTCTGGAGATTTTGTGATGATGCATGAGTGGTATTTCGCTTTTATATAGAGATAGATTTAATTAATCTTTCACTTTTACCTGAATCTAAAATTCATGTATTAAAACATGTGGCAGAACCTGAATTACAACTTTCAAGTTTAATAAAGTTGAATGATTTTAATAAAGGGTGACTCCCATTCAAAACACAAACTAGATCTGCAGATCAAAGTTCTATCTGTAACTCTGGATGAAGTTGGTTTAATCCAGAATTTGGAATTTTTTCTGGACTCCCGGCCATTCCTTGGAAAGCAAAGGGAGGCCACGGGTAGCAAAGCTTCTCAAAATTTCATTTGGTGTACCAGTTGCGTCATTTCCAGCATTTAGGAGTCACCATGTACATAATCTTTCATGCCCTGGAGTTTTCTATCGCAATACAACCAGGTTGGGCTGTCCTTCCAGACTACTATATTATGTTTAGAAAAATATCCAGAGGATGGAAGGAATGGGTAAAAACACACAAAATAAACAAATCCCTTCTTGTTTAGATTAGTGGCAATCACTGTTTGAAAAGTCTATTTACTGAAAAGGTTGTATTTACTTTTGACCTCATAAAATGTTGCTTCTTCTGAGAATACTGGATCTTACACATCATGCATGCATGCCAAATATGTTAAATCCATACCATCAAATTCCTGATATTTTGAAGATTCCTTAAAGGAAGCAAACTTTTGAAACATCACTGTTGGAAGATACCAAGGTCTAACCTATTCCTGATCAAACTGAATACCTTGTGCCCACGCAACCTACAGACTTACCGGTTCTCTCAGCTTCTGTCTTCTTGATGCCTTTCAAATGATTAACAAGTTAATAATTTCCAAATATGTATACAATGATTTCTGAGCTCACCATCTGCTCATTGGATCACAAGCTAAGAGTCACTGGTAGAATTATCTCAAGGGCATAGAAAAATGAACCAGAGCGTTTGAGGACACTGATCTGGAAGAGGAATAAATCTTTTGTGAATTTCCAAGCCCTCACACAGCCTGATTTCTTGGGATGAAGGAAAACACCTTCAAATATACCTCTAGCATTGATGATGTTACCTAGTTGGGTCATGATATGGAAGTAGGAAAACAATTACCCTGTTTCCCCGAAAAAATGAAAGTAAGTGCTAGATTGATTTTTGATTTTTACACATGTGTCCAATATAAGCCCTACCCCCAAAATAAGCTCTAATTAAGATTCCACCCACTCCAGATGGATGGGTAAAAATTAAGCTAGGGTGGGGATGGAGGGTGGTGGAGCCACCCTACTACTAACCTTTGGACAGTTGTAGCCAGGCTTCGCACACCCCGACACCTGCCTTGCTGGCCCATTTCTTCTGCAGCCAGCAAGGCTGGCAAGGCTTTCCTGAAGGCCTCTGGAGCTGATAACAAAGCTATGGATCGATCCAGAACTCGTTTATTGGCTGCAGAGGCCTTCAGGAAAGCCTTACCAGCCGCAGAAGAAGAAGTTCCGGAAGGCCTCTGACAGCAAAAAGGAGGCCAGGGGCGACATGCACAAGTGAGGTTAGTCAGTGGATGACTTCCCCCCAAAATAAGACCTAGTGCCTTTTTTTGGTGGCAAAAAAATAAAATAAGACAGAGTCTTATTTTTGGGGAAACATGGTAATTCAAGACAGCACGAAGAACCCAATAGTTCACTAATCACTGTGGTTTAAGAAGGAGAAGTCTATTCTGAGTTATACCTCAAGGTGTATGACAGATACTTGAAAAGATGTTCACCTAGATTACGAATTCACCTTGGGTTGAGGACATTAATGGCACATCTTCTAAAAGCAAAATGAGCTATCTCTGGTTGATTTGAAGGATGAGGTGAAGTGTGAGTTTTAGGAAAGTAGGCTAAACTGGGAGACTGAAAAACACCACCACTTTGGAAGATGCCTATGGAGATTCTCAGGCATCCAGGTGATGGTTACTCCAAAGGTATTCTTCAAAAGGCAACTGGACTTTCTTTTTCCTTGAAAACATTTTGCTTCTTCAGTTCTGACTGACTGGTGGAAGAATGGAAGGATTTATATCCTTGCAGTCCTCTGGATATTAGCACTCCTTCTGAGAGTCGTTGAGGTCACTTGGAGGTTTATTGTGCCCTCAAGGTCACTTGAATAGCGCAAATAGGTGTGTGCTGTGGTTCTCTGGCAGCAGGTGTGGACGGCTAAGGTCTCGGAGAACGAGGACTCAAATGAGGGGCATGCAGGGAAGGGGCCAGAACCATCAGGGAGTGGAGTGCTGCCCTTGGAGATTGTGGAGGTTGGCAGCAGTGATGAAGAGATCCCTGAGCAGGCTGTGCCCAGTGTGCGTGCACGCAGGGCTACTCATAGGAAAGAGCAGCTGCAGCAGCACGGGCAACTCGGGAGTAAGGCTGCAAGGTAATGACCCCTCCCTTAAGAGGTAAAAGCCAGCCTGAGAGACCGGGATTCTTTGCAGGAAGCAAAGAAGTTCTTGCACTTCAAGCTTTGTGGAAGTTTGGACTATCTTGGTTTGTGTTTGAAGTCTTTTTGTTTGGAATATTTCATGGCAACTTTATCTGGTGTTCTTGGCAGCCTTGCAAAACCTTGGCAAGGCCCTTTCTTATCAGAGCTAATTGGTTTGAAACAGCCTTTTACCTGAGAAGGAGCAGGATTTGTAAAGAAACATTAAAAAGTTGTGTTGTTACTTTTGTCTTGTGTTTGCTTCCTTGGAACCAGGTTTGGGTTAGAACAGTGTGATACGACACCACCTATATCTACAACACAGTCTGTCCTGCAGTTCCAAGAAGGCTTAAGAACAGTGGCAACACAGGCCATAAAATGGGGCAAAACTCACTTAACGTCTTACTGAGCAACAGAAATTTTGAGCTTCTCAAAATTATGCTTGTAAATTGAGCACTACCTGTATGGATGCTTACTGAACTCACCTTGAGGGATTGTATATCTTGTCTATATATAAGTATATATGCTATAAGTAATATTACCAATGGATTGTACTTGACTACAGATTATAGCCTATAGAGTGACTAGAGGTAAAAGACTATATGGTATAACTATGAGAATAACAGTTATAATTATGGTGTAAAATAATATGTATATTCAAAAGAAATTGCATTGTACAATTATGAGAAAATGGCTACAATCAGGGTATATAAAACTATGTATATTTAAATGAGATTTGATACAACAGTACACCTTCGTTGCAGAAATGGAAACATGATGTGTAATAAATGAAAATGTATAATAAAAAACTTTATAAAAAAGAAAAAGAAGAAATTGCTTTAAATGCATATATTGTGCCTGAGACTATCCATCTATTTCCTTATCAGGTAGAGACAGACCTTAATTATATTGTCTCTCAAAACAGATAATAGATGGTGTTAAAGCACAAATAATCCTTTTCCTTCCTCTCCTCTTGAGCTATAATTTGTGGTTTCTAATTTTCAAAACAGCCTTAGTTAGCAAAGGCAGAATCAGTATTCCCCACGGATAAAGGGATTGCTACGGTGAGTTTAGGAATATATAGACTTTTACTTTATTTCTTTATTTAATTTTTTTTTCTTCATAAACATTTTGAATACAATGTATTGTCAGGGCACATCATTTACAGAAAAGAAAGAAAGAACAAAAAGGAATATTAACACATACTAATAACAATAATCTATATAAAAACGAAATACCACTCATGCATCATCACAAAATCTCCAGAACCGTAAAGCCTACAAACTTGAAATTTGGCACGTATGATATTCCTCTTGGCTTCTAGGTGCTCACTAAGAAAGGATTTTTCAAAATGATCATCAAAGCATTAGTATTTCCTATATTATTATTATTAACATACTATGATGCTAAAGTGTTCTATTCCCCCTCCCCATCTGAAAAGAAATCTGTTCCAAATGCAAAACACAAGCAGAGGAGAAGAGTTTCAGTTTCAGAGCACCAAGCAGTTTTAGTACAGAACAATTGAGCTAAGCCACGCCCAGTCTCCTAGCTGTCTCATTTCTCACACAGCAAATATGGTTTCAGTTTCCAAACAGCCCTCAACTCTCTCACACACTGACTAGGCAGATGAATACCAATAGATGCTGGTAGGCAGAGGCAGAATTTTTCCCTCCTTATTTTCCTCCCCAAAAACTAAGCCCGACCACATGGTTTCGTAGCGAAGCACGGGTATCGAGCTAGTAATAGCATAACAGAATCGCTTTAACTAGATTTCTCTTTATATTAGCTTATTTCAGGGGTGGGATTCAACCGGTGTTACTGCTGGTTCGGTGATTACGTTTTGCTAAATGTAATAAATATAATTAATAATATTCAATTTATATTAGATGACATGGCAGAGTAAGGCGAGCCTACTTATTGACTAACTAAATAAGGAAAGATGAAAATTTAATAAAAATAAGGTGTATTATTGCTAGAATGATATAAGCTTATTAAATGAAACAAATGTGATTCATAACTATTTTATTTGTATCAAAATGCAGGACACTCGGGCTACACTGTTCATGTATTGATACATTTGTAGAAAGTAAAAAAATAAAAATAGGTGTACTATTATTATTAGAATGATATAAGCTTGTGAAAAGAAACAAATGTAATATTATTTTATTTGTATCAAAATGTATGACACTCAGAAGGGCTACACTGTTCATGCATTGATATGTTTGTAGAAAATTAAAAAAAATAAAAATAGGTGTATTATTACTTATAATTATATAAGCTTGTTAAAGGAAACAGATATGAGTTAATATTATTTTATTTGTCTTAAAATGCAGGACACTTAGATTGTTACACTGTTCACACATTGATAAGTTTGTAGAAAATAAAAGAATAAAAATAGGTGTATTATTGCTAGAATGATATAAACTTGTGAAAGGAAACAAATGTGATTAATAATATTTTATTTGTATCAAAATGTAGATGCTACACTGTTCACGCATTGAGTTGTTTGTCAAAAGTAAAAAAAAAATAAAAAAACTTGAGGGGAAAAAAAAGAAAGAAAATTTGCTTTTGAGCAACCTTGAAGGCAGCCCCAACGCCCCTTCCCCAACCTGCCCCAAGACCCCCCCCTTTTCGCCCCCCCAAAGTGCGCCGAGCAACTCCAGCCAAACTTTCCCTCCCGCCTCGCCCGTCAACGGGGCGCCCGCGGGCTTCTCCGCGGGCGGGCCGCCGGGCATGCTCAGTCGGGCTCCAACCCTTGGAACGCTTCTGACCGAGTGGGGCGGGGCCGGTGGGAGGAGCCTCTTCGGGATGGGGGGGGGAATGTTGCGGGAATTTTTGCACTCCTCCCCCCCTGCGTCCGGACTCGAAGAAGGGAAAGATCGTAGCGATGCCTCCCGCCGGAACGACCGCTGTGACCGCTTACTACGTCCGGCCTCTCGGTGGGTCTTGGGGAGGGCTGTCCAGCCCTTTTGGGATGGTGGGGTCCGCGGAAAACGGGGTACCCAATTTTTGGGGGGGTCTTTCTTCCCCACCCCCCAAATCCCTTTGCACCTGAGTGGGAAACTTTGCCAAGTCTTTGGCTGGCCTTGCCCCATGTGGACTTTAAAAGGGGGGGGGGAGAGAGAGAGAGATCACGAACCCCCCACCCCAATTTCTTCCCTCACGTTCCTCGCTCAACCCTGAGGCCGGGATGTGTGGGTAGGATGGATCCCCTCTCCCCGATTGGATCTCCCTGCCTTCCAAGCCTCCCCAAGCCGGCCCAGATGACCGAAGAGAAGCGAAAAGTTGGGGGGATTCGCGTGGCCGGCCAGGGTCCTTGGTGGTGGGGGTCATGCCAGGACTTTCTTTGCAAAGATGCCCGCCCGATTTCGACCGAGTTTCTTTTTTGGTGGTTGAGTTTGATGGTGGGGCAGGATTAGTCCGAACGCCCTTGTGAATTTCCCGCGGTTCCGTTCCGTTCCTTTTCCTTCTTTCTTTCTGTTTCCTTTCCTTCTATTTCCTTTCCATTCTTTCTGTTTTCTTTCCTTCTCTTCTGTTTCTTTTCCTTCTGTTTCCTTTCTTTTCTTTCTCTTCTGTTTCCTTTCCTTTCCTTTCCTTTCCTTCCCTTTCTCATTCCCCTCCCTCTCCCTCTTTCCTTTCCTTTCCCCCCTTACATAAAGGGCAAAGCAGAGTTTTGCAGCTGTTGGCCCTTCCACATGATTAAGTAATCACTCCTGGGGGTTTATTTGAGTATTCGGAGCCTGAGTTGCAAGTGTAGTAGGATTGCCTGGCTGGTTGGTAGAGAGTAGTGCAAATGACAGGAATGTTCACAAGGCTCAAACTTGCCCCCTCCTCCAGAGGCCTGTCTTCCACTTAGGTGAGTTGTGGTTTCAGGTAGGCACAAATCTTTAATGGTTGGCTGCAAGTCGCTTTCATCCTGAAACGGGCTTTGAGTTTCTGTTTTTCTGGTTCTTTTTCCCTTTCCTAACAAGAAAAAGAAAAACAACTTGCAATTTTTAACATGCCTTTATAATTTGTCTGATTCTACGGCTCATGTTTTGAGAAAAGGAGAAGAGTCCAAAATTAAAAATGACAAAAGTTGGAAGGGACCTTGGAGGTCCTCTAGTCAGACCTCCTGTTCAGGCAGGAAACCCTATAGCCGTGATGGCGAACCTATGGCATGCATGTTTGGAAGGGCCATCTCTGCCAGCACGTGAGCCATCGCCCCACCTCAGTTCCATTGCGCATGCGTGCAACTGATTGTCGGGTATCAGCCGTGCATGCAGGGCATAGGCCACTGCTTATAAAGCTCTCGAGTCTATCCCTAGGAAGCTATAGTCTTAGTATAGGTAATGGGTGTAGTAATAGTAATAAATAGTAATAACAATAGTATAGTAATAGCAATAAATAGTATAGTATACTAATAGTAATAAATAGTAATAGCAATAGTAATAAACAGTAATAGTATAGTATATTAATAACAGTAATAAATAGCAATAGCATAGTATAGCAATAGTATATAGTAATTTAGTAATAGTATAGGTAATAGGTATAGTGATAGTAATAAATAGTAATAGTAATAAACAGTAATAGTATAGTATAGTATATTAATATAGTAATAAATAGCAATAGTATAGTAATAGTATAGTATAGTAATTAGTTATAGTATAGGTAATAGATATAGTGATAGTAATAAATAGTAATAGCAATAGTAATAAACAGTAATAGTATAGTATATTAATAACATAGTAATAAATAGCAATAGCATAGTATAGCAATAGTATATAGTAATTTAGTAATAGTATAGGTAATAGGTATAGTGATAGTAATAAATAGTAATAGTAATAAACAGTAATAGTATAGTATAGTATATTAATATAGTAATAAATAGCAATAGTATAGTAATAGTATAGTATAGTAATTAGTTATAGTATAGGTAATAGATATAGTGATAGTAATAAATAGTAATAGCAATAGTAATAAACTAATAGTATAGTAATAGCATATTATATTAATAATGTAGTAATAAATAGCAATAGCATAGTATAGCAATAGTATAGTATAGTGATTTAGCAATAGTATAAGTAATAGGTATAGTGATAGTACTAAATAGTAATAGTAGTAAACAGTAATAGTATAGTATATTAATATAATAATTAGCAATAGCATAGTATAGCAATAGTATAGTAATTTAGTAATAGTATAGGTAATAGTAATAAATAGTAACAGCATAGTATAGGAATAGTATGGTATACTAATAGTAATAAATAGTGATAGCAATAGTAATAAACAGTAATAATATAGGAATAGTATAATATAGGTAATAGGTATAGTGATAGTAATAAATAGTAATAGCAGAGTTTAGCAATAGTATTGTGTAGTAATTTAGTAATAGGAGTATAGATAATAAGTATAGTAATAGTAATAAATAATAGCATAGTATAGGAATAGTATAGTATATTAATAGCAATAGTATAATTATAGTATAGTATATAATATACTATAGTGATAGTAATGGTATAGTATAGTAATATAATATAGTGTAATATAATTAATAAAATATGTAATTTGTAATAATAATTTGATTGTTTGAAATATACCCAGCAGGAATCAGAATGCATCTCATAGACAGTTACATGCACAGTTCCATCTCATGCAATAGCTTGTAATCATTGCTAATTAACCTACTTTTGTTTAGGAATTTTCTCCACCTAATTGCATCTCACGCGGTTGTTTTGGAGTTGCACAAAAGAAAGATTAAACAGTGACTGGAAGCAATATGCTTTTGTGTTCTTAACACAACCTTGCAATGTTGGGAGTTATTTAAGAGAGTCAGGGCGGTAGAAATAAGGTTGGAGTTCACAGGATGAACAAATTCTGCCAAAATTCCTCATTCTTCAAATTCTTCTACATTGTTCACCACAATATTGAATAGTTACATTACATTAATGGAAATGTTTTTGGATCTCCCCGAAAAATGAGTTTCATAAAATGTTTGGGTATGCATTTGGAACGATTGAAGGAAGTTCATTCTTTGATTCATTTGGTTTATTGAGATGATGATGATGATGATTTATTTCTATTTCTGCATTTCTCACTCTACACATTCTTTAAAAATTTTGGCAGCTAGTTAATACCCTGTTCTGGAAATAGCTGTAACTTAACTGTGAAAACGGTCACTTTCCCTAAACATTTTTCATTTGTCTCTTTGGCTCAAGTTGAGTTCCTTTTTTAAATAAAAGTTTTTTATTCTTTATATATCTCTTCAAGTGAGCAACGTGGTTCCAAACTACAACATTCATACATAATCATAATTACATTTCCAACTTTCTTATCTAATTTTATATCAAACCATTATTCCATTGATCTTTAAATAAATTCTCACTTCATATTTTCAATTCATTAATCCTTATATGAAAACTATTTCATCCTCACATGTATTTTCCACTCTTTATCCCCTATTATTTTCATTTCCAGCTTACCACCTATTTTATTTTACATTATTATCTTCTTTAACTTTTTCAAAGCCGATGTATAATAAACAAACGAACAAAAAAAAGAATAAAATAAAACTAATATATTCAGAGTCCACATGGTATTTCCCCCAAGTTCAAGCTGAGTTCTGGGTGGTTTGAGTTTTTGTCGTTCGTTTAAAAAAAATTTCCTTTAGAGTCTTTGTGACAATCTTGGGAACATTGTTTTGACTTACAAGAATTCATTTCATGGCCGTTCAAAATGATAAAGAGCCTTGGAAAAGATGACTTAACGGCCAGGGATTTCAATCGGTATAATAACTGGTTCGGTGAGCGCAACTGCCCATTTTCAGCCCTTAATACTTACCTTCTACTGCAGCCCCAGGGAGTAAAACAGCTGAGGTGTGGCAATTTGTGCGAATCAGCTGAGCTGCAAAATACAGAAATAAAGGAGAGACTAGGGCCATGATGGCTAACCTATGGCACGTGTGCTGGAAGTGGCACGCAGAGCCACTTCTGCCGGCATGCAAGAAGTCGCCTGGAAGAGCCCCACTGTGCATGCATGTGTACCGCCCTCCCGCTGATTGTCAGGTATCTGGCGTGCATACGCCAGGGTGTAGGGATGCATAGGAGATGCACATGCATGCACAGAGATCACGCATGCATGGACAGAGATGCATGGCACATGGAGGGATTGTGCGCGCATGCTCAGGGGGTGTAGGGCCTCCCACGCACATTGCCTTCTGGGTGCTGGTGCACGAGTGTGAGCCTGTGCGCAATTTTTGGCACGGGAGCCCCAAAAGGTTAGCAACCACTAGGCTAGAGCAGGGGTGAATGGCCGGTGCCAAATGATCCCCGGAACTACCGGTTCTCCCAAACCAGTCCGAATCACTGAATCACACCCCTGCTTATAGTCATTTTTCACATGACAGTTGCAACATCCCTGTGGTCATGTGATTAAAATTTGGATGCTTGGCAACTGATTCATACTTAGACTGTTGTGGTGTCTCCGGGGTTATCCCCTTTTGCGACCTTCTGAAAAGCGAAGTCAAAGGAGAAGCCAGATTCACTTCATATTATCAATTTACCACCTGCAGTAATTCACTTAACAGTGGTGTCAAGGAAGGTTGTAAAATGGGGCAAAGCCCACTTAACAAATGCCTCACTTAGCAACAGAAATTTTGGGGCTCATTTGTGAACTGCTGGTACTTGCTCTGAATTTGAAGGCAACAAGTATATTTGAAGGCAACATATTTTTCCACAGGAATTACATAAGTGCGGTACCATGAAAAATATTTTCTTATAGAACATAGAATAATAGTGAAGGAGGTGACTTTGGAGGTTTTCTACTCCTGTAGTAACTCCATACAGTTCCTCACTTCAAAATTAAAAATTAAGAAAGACAATGTCTATTAGTCTATCCAGTTCTTGCTTAAAATTCAAAATCCTATTTTTTCTTTGTTTCTTCACTTGTCCACAAATGCACTCATTTGCCAGTTGAAACCCAAATAATAATTAAATGGAAACAGTTTACCATTCCGTTGGCAAAAGGGGTATTTGAAATCCAAGAGATTGAGTAAATGTTTACACCGCCAAGAGTTAAATCTCTAAGATGGCCTTGAGTCAGTTGGATTGAGATGGTCAGCTGTAGAAAATGAATGAATGAATGGAAAGCAAGAAGGAAGGAAAGAAAAAAAGAAAGGAAAGGAAGGAAGGAAAAGAAAAAGGAAGGAAGGAAGGAAGGAAGGAAGGAAAGAAAGAAAGAAAGAAAGAAAGAAAGAAAGAAAGAAAGAAAGAAAGAAAGAAAGAAAGAAAGAAAGAAAGAAAGAAAGAAAGAAAGAAAGAAAGAAAGAAAGAAAGAGCAATACATCTAAGAGGTCAGTTTCCAGAAATCAAACTTTAAAAGGAGGTAATAACAATGGTTTTTTTTTCTTATAGATAAATAAATCTAACTGATAAATGATAAAGGTCATAAAAAATAAATAAATGAAAGATAATTTGAGGAGTTTTCACAGAGGAATTGGTTTACTCTCCAAAGCATCTGAGGGCAATACAAGAAGTAATGGCTGTCTCAAAGGTGTTTTTTCATTAGGCAACTGGACTTCCTTGTTTGTTCTTTGAAGACGTTTGGCTTCTCATCCAAGAAGCTTCTTCAGCTCTGACCGGATGTAGTGAGGAATGGAAGGATTTATATTCCTTGCAGACAGCTGGTCATTTGCATTCTTTTTTTCGAGAGTCATTGAGGCCACTTGGAGGTTTATCTGTGTCCTCAGGGTCACGTGAGTAGTACAAATGGGTGTGGAGCCTTCTTGGAAGTGCTGAAAGAAGACTCCACACCCATTTGCACTATTCAGGTGACTCGGAGGACACAGATAAACCTCCAAGTGGCCTCAACGACCCTCTGAAAACAATGCAAATGACCAGCTGTCTGCAAGGAATATAAATCCTTCCATTCCCCACCGTCCAGTTAGAGCTGAAGAAGTTTTTTGGGTGAGAAGTGAAACGTCTTCAAAGAACAAACAAGAAAGTCCAGTTGCCTCCTGAAAAAACACCTTTGGGACAGCCATGATAATGACTGAGAATCTCCACAGACTTTAAGTAATGAATAGAAGATGATTAAGGGAAGAATAGTGATGGCGAACCTTTTTGTTGTGGTGTGTCAAAAGTGTGTGTGCGTGCAATAGCGCATGTAGGCGCATACTGGCATCCAAAATGCAATGCGCCCTGCACATGCAATACCCCCCGCCCCCTTACCTGCAGTGCGCATGCGTGTGCCTCCCGGCTGATTTTCGTCCAGTTTGAGGCCTTTTTCGGCCTCCCAGAGGCTCGAGGGAAGCCTCTGCAGCCTTTGGAGGCCGAAAAATTGGCCCGTTTGAGGCCTCCAAATACCGGAAGTGACAAAACCGGAAGTACCAGAAGTGACAAAATGCACCTGTTTTTCGGCCTCCAAAGGTTGCAGAGGCTTCCCTCGAGCTCTGGGAGGCCGAAAAAGGCCTCAAAAGGGTCAAAAACCAGCTGAGAAGTGCGCACATGCACAGTGCAAGTAAGTTTGTGCCCGCACAAATGGCTCTGCATGCCACCTATGGCACGTTTGCCATCATGGGACTAGAAGATCTCCAAGGTTTCTTCCAACTCTGTAATTCTCTGTTCTTCAAAGAGTGCAGAGAAGAGAGCATCAAAGATGATTAGAGTGCTGGAGATTAAACCATAAGATGAATGATTGAGGGGTGTAGGGGAAGGTAGGAAGGAAGGAAGGAAAGAAGGAATAGAATTTCCTTCTCCCATACAAAGTATGAAGAATATTACTGTCTTTTATTCAACAAGGGGGTATAATAAATATATATGTGTTTGTTTTTTTCAATGCATATTTTTTAAATGTCGTGTTTGTTTTTGTTTGTTGGTTCCTGTTTTTTGGAAGTTTTGTATTTTAACTTTTTTATTGAACAAAATATAAATGACACTAAAAAAGTGAATATTACTGTATTTTATAGCTTAAACCTTTGGTTTAAGGAAATTGACTAATGCTGAGTGGATGATGGATCCCAATGACACACTTTCTGATTCCCCTTGTAGGAGTTGGGTGTTGGTTCATAACTCGCTTTTATTTTCCCTGCACAGGAAATAGTATATCATGTGACACTTATTTATAAGGCAACTTCCTTTTTTATTTACGCTGTTTCATTTTCTTCCTCTATTTTTTCTTCCGGGGTACTCTTTGTATTTTCCTTTCCCAAAAGAAAATTTGCGAAAAAAGATTCATTTTGCATTTAAAAAGCATTTAAAAGAAAATACATGTGTTAGGAGGAGTTTTTGTGCAGTTCTGGAATGATTTAAAGTGGTTTTAATGATGAAGTTGTGATATTTTATTTTAAAGTTAATCTGTTCTATAGAATTTTGTTTGGATAATGACTGGGAAATCGGAGACAAGGGGTTGCCAACATTATTTATTCTGAATTCTTGGGTTTTCAGACTAACATTAAATCCAATCTCTCATTATTCCAAAGATGCTTTTTCAAAAGGCAAGTGGACTTTTTTTTCCTTCCCTCTGAAGACGTTTCGCTTCTCATCGAAGAAACTTTTTCTGAAGAACTGAAGAAATTCTTCAGTTGGAACTAAAGAAGTTTCTTGGATGAGAAGTGAAACGTCTTCAAGGAAAAACAAAGTCCAGTTGCCTTTTGAAAGAGCACTTTTGGAACAACATGACCTGGATGACTGAGAATCTCCATAAATAATCTTGCCTTGGTTCAAAATTTTATTCCGAGTCAGGATGATGCATATATTCTGGAAATGCAGAAGACTATTTATAGCAGCCGGCCTTGTAAAAAGTTGGTGACTTTTATTTTTTATTTGTGTATTGTTCTTTTCCAAGCTAGGAAGAGGGATTTGAAATTCAGCATGCCATGCATAACTCTTTACAAAGGATGTGAGGACACATTCATTCTCTTTAAAAATTATAATTCAGAATTTGACCGACCAAATGAAGTCAGGAGAACTGGGGAAACGATTTGCACTAATTGTCACTGAGCCATATTTTACAGTTTAGGAAAAGTAAATCTTGGATAATGTCTGGTTTTTTTGGACAGTAAAGAGTTGCTAAGAATTGGACTAAATGGCCAAGACAATCATTTCAAGATGGAAAAGTGAATTACCCAAAGGAGGGATAAAGGGAAGGAGACAGAATTCAGATTGTGGAGGGTAGAAAACATGAATCTAAGACAGTCAGTTTGGTATAATGGTTAAGGATAGGGAGACTGTGAGTTCTAGTCCTGCCTTAGCCATGAAAGTTTGCTGGGTGACTTTGGGCCAATCACCAGGAGATGGAGAATTCTAGTCCTGCCTTAGGCATGAAAAATCAGCTGGGTGACCTTGGACCAATCACCAGGAGACTGTGAGTTCTAGTCCTGCCTTAGGCATGAAAGCCAGCTGGGTGACTTTGGGCCAATCACCAGGAGACTGAGAATTCTAGTCCTGCCTTAGGCATGAAAGTTGTCTGGAGCCTGGGTGACTTTGGGCCAATCACCAGGAGATGGTGAATTCTAGTCCCTTCTTAGGCACAAAACCCAGCTGTATGACTTTGAATCAGATAGTCCAACTCATCTGACAAGGTTGTTGGGAAAATAGAATGAGGAAGCAGCATTAGCATGGTTATTGCCTGGAGTTACTTATTAAGCAGTAAATGTGAGATAAAAATCAAAGAAATAACTGTTGGGAAGCTAAGGAGAGGTTTGAAGGACTAGATTGTTGGAAGAAACATCATTCTGGTTCAGTTCCAAGTGGGGAAAAAGACACTGGATTCCTAGAAGTTGCTTGGAAAGAAGGTTTAATGGTGGACAGCAGCACATGCCTTGGAGCTCCTGAGCGAAAAGGGAAGAGAGGCTGAGAGTCCCTGGATTTTATACCCTCTCTGGGCTTTGAACCTCCTGGTATCTTGATTGGATGCTGTCAGGGGTCATACAGTAGCTAGCTTTGTAGGATGTCTGTGTGCTAAGTTTGGTTGAGTCTTGCTGGGTGATGTAATCTTCCCAGGTAGATGGATAATCCTATCTTGTCCTGAGGGCCAGCTGCTTTGTCTTTAAAACATGTTTCTCCTTTTCTCATCCAGGGAAATATATCCTGCCTTTTTAATATTTCCTAGAATATTTCATTCTTCTAGGAGAGGGGTGGGTGCTAACTTTCTACACAGGGTGGGATTCAAAGTTCTTAACAACCGGTTCTGTGGGTGTGGCCTAATTTGTGGGTGTGGCTTGGTGGTCATGTGACTGGTTGGGCATGGCTTGCTGACTGGGCATGGCTTGGTGGCCATGTGACTGGCTGGGCATGGCTTGTATGTAAATATTATAACTATTTATGTAAATATTGAATTTTTTGTTAAAAAAGGAGCACCTTTTACCCAAAATCAGGCAAAGCAGGCAGGCAGGCAGATTGAGTTGCTCACAGAATCACAGATTCACTCAGAGATCTACCATTCTGCAATCTGCTACCTGAGTCTGTCACATAAAATTTGCTAGCAAGCAAACTCACAGAATTAACTCACAACACACCATGTATGCAAATATTGATTTTTTAAATAAAAAGAGCACCTTTTACCCAAAATCAGGCAAAGCAGGCAAGCAGATTGAGTTGCTCACAGAACCACAGATTCAGTTAGAGATCTATCTTTCTGCAATCTGCTACCCGAGTCTGCACTGAAAAATAGAAGCTTCAGGCCTAAGGAAGGTTCAGTTCTGCTTTTAGATTAGCTAGCATGCAAGATATCCAACGATTTCCTGCTTTCTAATCTAAATATGGCGGGGGTAGAGGGCCATATCAGGTTGTGGGATCGCGCAGTCGCTGTCTTCAAGCGGTAACGCGCTCCGACCCTCTTCACCCATCCTGCAGGCCTGGTTGTCCAGAGCCTCGGGCCCTGAGTACCCGGCTGATGCTGTGCAATGCCAGGTCCATTGTCAATAAAGCCCCCCTGATTTGTGATCTTATTCAGGAAGAGGGCGTGGACCTGGTAGATATTACCGAAACCTGGTTGGGCCCAGAGGGTGGTGTTCCTCTGAAGGAGATGTGCCCACCAGGTTTCTTAGCATTTCATCAGCCTAGGTCTCAGGGAAGGGGTGGTGGGGTGGCGGTGCTTATTAGAGAGGTCTTTTGTCCTAGGGAGGTCACTGTTCCTCAGACAGCTGGTTGTGAGTCTCTCTTTGTGAAGTGGGGGCAGGGGGTTCAGATGGGCCTTTTGATAGCATATCTAGCTCCCTGCCATGTGTCATTGGCCCTGCCCAGACTCCTTGAGGTGATAGCCGAGCTGGCGGTTGGGACCCCTAAGCTTTTAGTCATGGGGGATTTCAATCTGCCTACACTCGGGGAAACTTCTGGGGTAGCCCGGAAGTTCATGGCTTCCATGACGGCCATGGACTTGACCCAATTAGTTTCTGGCCCCACTCATATAGGAAGACACACGCTGGACCTGATTTTTGTCTCTGGTCAGTGGTTGAATGACTGTAATTTCGGGGACTTAGACATTAAACCCTTGTCATGGACAGATCATTCTCTTCTTAGACTTGACTTCTGTACCACCCCCCCCCCCCACCACAGGGAGGCGGAGCCATGTAGATGGTTCCGCCTGATGGACCCTGAGCGGTTCCAGAGGGAGCTTGGGCCATTTCCCGAGACTCTGGCTCATAACTCGCCTGGAGACTTGGTGGCCACCTGGGATAGGCTGGCTCCCAAGGCTCTGGACCGAGTTGTGCCTTTGCGACCTCTGACCCGGCACAGATCCCATCCAGTTCCGTAGTTTACGGAGGAGCTGCGGGAGATGAAGTGCTGGAAAAGACGCCTGGAGAGTGTTTGGAGGGCTAGCCGCACTGAGTCCGACTGAACACAGGTGAGGTCCTATATTAGGACCTATCTTGTGGCGATAGAGGCGGCGAAACGTTCGCATTTCTCCGCCCTTATTGCGTCGGCAGAAAATCGGCCTGCCGCTCTGTTTAGAGTGACCCGCTCCCTGCTTGAGCCGAGAGCGTGGGAGGACCTCTTGCAGGGCAGGGCAGAGGAGTTTTCCCGATTTCTGCATGACAAAATCACTCAGATTCGGGGTGGGCTGGACTCCAATTGGGTGGTCCCGGGGGAGGTGTCCGGGGCAGGTCTTGAGACTATTATCTGGGAAGAGTTTGACCCTGTGACCGCTGAGGGTGTGGACAGGTTGCTGGGGGGGCTGAATACCACCACAAGTTTGTTGGACCCGTGTCCCTCCTGGTTGGTTTCGACCGCCAGGGAGGTGACACGAGGCTGGCTCCAGGGGATTATCAACGCTTCGTTGAGAGGGGTCGCTCCCTACTGCTCTGAAGATGGCGGTGGTGCGGCCCCTCCTCAGGAGGCCTGCCCTGGACCCGGCTGTTTTAAATAACTATCGTCCAGTCTCCAACCTTCCTTTTTTAGCGAAGGTTGTTGAGAGTGTGGTGGCACGTCAGCTCCCTCAGTACCTGGAGGAAGTGACTTACCTCGATCAGTTCCAATCGGGCTTCAGGCCTGGGCATAGTACCGAAACAGCATTGGTCGCGTTGGTTGATGATCTCTGGAGGGCCCGTGATAGGGGGTTTTCCTCTGTCCTGGTCCTGTTAGATCTCTCAGCGGCTTTTGATACTATCGACCATAGTATCTTATTGCGGCGGTTGGAGGGGTTGGGGATTGGGGGAACTGTCTTGCGATGGTTCTCCTCCTTCCTCTCCAACCGCTCGCAATTTGTGTTGATGGGGGGGGGGAGAGGTCCACCTCTAGACCCCTCATTTGTGGAGTACCTCTGGGGTAGGTCCTCTCCCCTCTTCTGTTCAACATTTATGTGAAGCCGCTGGGGGAGATCATCTGTGGTTTTGGGGTGCAGTGTCATCTGTATGCGGATGATACCCAGCTTTACATCTCCACCCCAAGCCACCCCAATGATGCTGTGGAGGCTATGTCCCGGTGCCTGGAGGCCGTGCGGATTTGGATGGGCGGGAACAGGCTCCGGCTCAACCCTTCCAAGACTGAGTGTCTGTGGTTTCCAGCGCCCCGATATAGTCAGCTGACTCCGTCGCTGGCTGTTGGGGGAGAGATCTTACCCCCCACAGAGAGGGCTTGCAATTTGGGTGTCCTCCTGGATGCACGGCTGTCTTTAGAAGACCATATTACGGCCGTCTCCAGGGGGGCTTTTTATCAGGTTCGCCTGATTCACCAGTTGCGGCCCTTTTTGGATCGGGACACCTTGCGTACGGTCACTCACGCCCTTGTCACCTCTTGCCTGGATTACTGTAATGCTCTCTACATGGGGCTCCCTGCGGGGAGCATCCGGAGGCTCCAACTGGTACAAAATGCGCGGGTGGTTATGGGGGTGTCACGAAGCTCCCATGTGATGCCTCTCCAGCGCAAGCTGCATTGGTTGCCGGTGGTTTTCCGGGTTCGCTTTAAGGTTCTGGTTTTGACCTTTAAAGCGATCCATGGCATTGGACCAGGTTATTTGCAGGACTGTGTTCTGCCGGTAATCTCCCACAGACCTGTGCGTTCCCACAGGGAGGGCCTTCTCCGGGTGCCGTCAGCTTCTATGTGTTGTCTGGCAGCCCCTAGGAGTAGGGCCTTCTCTGTGGGGGCCCCCGCCCTCTGGAATGGTCTGCCTCCAGAAATACACACTAATACGGATCTGAGAGCTTTCAGACGTGCATTAAAAACCTGGCTCTTTGAGCAGGCCGGCCTAGGCTGACATAGGATTTTTAATTTAGTATTTGTGTTTTAATTGGGTTTTTAATATTTGGGTTTTAATTAATTTATTGGGGGAGGATATAATTTTTAGACAGCCTAAATTATTTAATCTATTTTTAATTTTTGTATATTGTAATGGGGTTTGTGGTTGGCTGTGCACCGCCCTGAGTCCTTCGGGAGAAGGGCGGTATATAAATAACAAAATAAATAAATAAATAAATAAATCTCCCAGCACAGCAGAACAGCTGATGGTCGGGGGGGGGGGGGGGGAGGAAGGAAAAATAGCAACTTACCAAATGCAGGCAAGTTGGATGACGCACATGCCAGGTAAGGAGTGAATGGACAGGGAGGGAAGGTGCCAGCCAGTGGTGTGATTTGCCGGTTCTCCAAACTGGGACGAATCATAACAACCGGTTCTATAGAACCAGTCCAACCAGGTAGAATCCCACCCCTGTTTCTACAGGATCTAGGAGTAGAGAAAAATGAACGCCTGTATTTCTGTAGCATTTACGGGTGCAGTAGAATAGAATAGAATACCTTTATTGTCATTGCATTCTACAAATACAATGAAATTTGAATGCTACTCCAGCACAGTGCCCCGAAAACCACATCACAATCACACTACAGAGTATTTAAAAATTAAAATAATTAAAATAATAATAATTAAAAACCTAGTCTAAAACCTATCTAAAACATATAGTAAGTTAGATAGTTTAAAAATGCCACCATATACATAGGGCTAAATTTAGGGGTGCAGTAGAAATGAATGGCTACAGAGGTTTCCTGAGTAGGGGTGGAGGAATTAGGAAAGGAACTTGAAAGATAAAACAAGATGACAAATAACCATGAAAAAATAACTGAAAACATATAGATAGTAAACCTGAATTTTTAAAAATCTATCTATATGTAAAAGTGAAAAAGCACTCATGCATCATCACAAAATCTCCAGAACTGTAAAGCTTACAAACTTGAAATTTGGCATGTATGTTCCTCTTGGCTTCTAGGTGCTCACTAAAAAAAGATTTTTCGAAATGACCATCAGAGCATAAGTATTTCCTATATTATTATTATTATTATTATTAACATGCTCTGACGCTAAGGAGTTCTACTCCCCCTCCCCACCTGAAAAAAAATCTGTTCCAAAGGCAAAACACAAGCAGAGGAGAGGAGTTTCGGTTTCAGAGCACCAAGCAGCTTTAGTACAGGACAGTTGAGCTAAGCCACGCCCAGGCTCCTTGCTGTCTCCGTGCTTACACAGCAAATACTCTTTCAGTTTCCAAACAGCCCTCAACTCTCTCACACACTGACAGGACGCTAGCCAGATGAATACTGATGGATGCTGTAGGTAGAGGCAGAATTTTTCCCTCATTTTCCTCCCCAAAAACAGCCTGACCACATAGTTTCATAGCAAAGCACAGGTATTGAGCTAGTTAGGTATAATATAGGAAAAACTTAATAATGAAAGTACCGGTATGTATTTAATATTACTTATCTTAACAGAAGCGAGGATTATTTTGGCACAATCCTGGAAAGATGAAGCTATACCACAAGATTGTTAAGAATAGTTAAGAAGATACTAGTGTCATGCCCCTGTTGTAGACTGACTCCGAGGGAGAGGAGGAACAGCCGACAGGGAGTGGAGTTATGGCTCTGGAGGTTGTGGAGGAGGCTGGGGAAGGGCACAGACCGGCTGGGCAGTCGGAGGAAGACCCAGGCCCATCCCCTCTCCATCCTAGGGCAGAGAAGAGAGGATAAGGGAGAAACGTGAGTGGCATGGTCTACTGGGAAGGAAAGGGTCTTAATCCCCTTCATGGGCTGCAGCTGTGAGAACTGGTTAAAAGACGGACATGCGTATGGGCCAGTGCTGGAAACAAAGCGTGGAAATATCTCTAGTCTGTCATTCCTCTCTGAGTTTGGTGTCCTTCCCAGTGTGTGTTCCCAATCCGTGGATGTCTTCAAGCCCTTATCTTGCCTGGTTCCTTTAACTGGTTCAGTGTGGTTTGTGTTGTTTTTACTCTTTATAATTTATAGGCATTTTTAGTTTAAATGGCATTTCTTCCTTTTCGTAACTGCTTGTGGGGGAGTTTTTTGTCTCTAGTCAAGGATATTTGGAGCCTTGAAGCAAAGTGAAGGAATAAAAGAGGCTTCATCTGTTTTCATGACTGTGTTTATTTTGTATCCCACTCTGGGCCATCACAAATAGATTCTGCAAAAATGGATAGATTGACATTTAAAATTAAGCAGAAAGAGGACGTAGCATATTATCAAACATGGAATTTATGTTACCGATGGCTGGAAAAAAGGAGTGGAGATTAAGTATGTATTGTTAGGCAACACCCAGACAACACGATGTTTATAAAGCACTAAGAAATGTATTTAATAGGAAATCAATTAAAAAAGAAAAAAATAACTATGAAAACAGGGAAATTATATTTATGATTTAGCGACTGGTAGAGCAGAGGTAGATTCAGCACAGATAGTCCTCAACTTGCAATAGTTCACTTAGTGGCCGGTTGAAGTTAAAAGGGCACTGGAAAAAGTGACTCTTCGCACAACTGTTGCAGCCTTCCCTTGGTCATATGATCAAAATTCAGGTGCTTGTCAACTGACTAGTACTTACGACTGGTCGTAGCTTTCTGGGGTCATGGGGTGATTCACTAGTCACCTAGCTACTATCTTTGAAAACATATGTAGAATGCAGTTTCAGTTTGCAAGCTGCCGCATTGCTGCCTCCTCCCTTTCTGTTGGCAACTCTAAAAAGACCATAGAAATATTTTGTGAGTTAACATCACGGTGGCGAGAAAGGTCATAAAATAGGGCAAAATTCTCTTTAATAAAATGTTTCACTTCCCAAGAGAAATGTTGGGAATTTCAATTTCAATTGTAAGTTGTGGACTAACTATATGTGACTTCAAATCAGTCTGGAGAAAGAAGGCGTTGGGTTTTGATTTTCAACCTGAGCAGTGAATTGCACTGATTTATACTGTGCTTCTGTTTGATTCTTTTTTTAAAAAAACAAAACCTTTGTAGCCTTTATTGTAATGACAAGGAAAAAAGGAAAATCCAGGTTTCTCGAAACTAAAAAGCCAAAAGAAAGCTTAGTGTTTCTAACGTCCATACAGAGTCTCGTGGATTTTAAGAGGAAATACGTTTCCTGGATTTGTCCAGGCTTGAAATGTGTCCAACTTCATAGCAGAAGGTGAAAAATAATGCATTTTAACTGTTCTGATACACGGTGGAAATTGATCTCATTTCTGGAAAGTCCAGGTTACTGGACATGATTGGAAAGACTCCAACAAAATATTTTGGGGTAAATTTTGGCTTTGAGTCAGAAGTCTTCCGAAGGAAAACTTGGTTTGAAATATTTTTTTACTTTTCCTTTTCCTTTCCTGCCCTGCCCTGCCCTTGCCTTCTGTTCTGTTCCCTTTCTTTCCTTCTGTTTCCTTTCCTTTCTTTTCCTTCCCCTTTCCCCTTTCCCCTCTTCCTTTCCTTTCCTTCTTTTCTCTCCCCTCCTCTTTCTTTTCCCTTCCCTTCCCTTCCTTTTTTTTCTTTTATGGAGGTGATCTGACATCATTTTTAATTCCCTAAACGAATCATTTTGGAGGAAATAAAGTACAAAGGAACAATTTACTGGTGTCTGTAATCTAGTTCCTTCCACTTCCTGGTTAACTTTTTTTATTGAATTTTCAGTTTGTTACTAATAAAGATACTTTTTACTTTGCTTTTTTTTATAAACACCATTTGGTACGGTGGTTATAATATTGGGCTCCCTGGATGACTTTAGGCCAATCCAACATGTATGCATCTCCATATTTTTTTTTAAATTTTGTTTTTTGGTGATGGGGTAGGGATAAAATGAAGAGATCTCCCCCATCTAGGTTACCTTGAGTTTTTTGGGGAGAAGGGAATAAAATGATCTGATTCTCAACCTGGCCCTGAAATCCAGGTTTTCCAAGGATTCCTCTGTTTTTGATTCAAGGTTGAACTGGAGATTAAATTTGGATTTGTCCTTTACTATTCATCCTTTGCCAAAATGGAATGGTTTTGTGTAGGGCAAGGGTCTTCAAACTTGGCAACTTTAAGACTTGTGGACTTCAACTCTCAGAATTCCCGAGCTAACATGACTGGAAGAGGAATTCTGGGAGTTTAAATCCACAAGTCTTAAAAGCTGGTATAGGGGGGTGAGGAAGCAATGGCCCTTTTATGAGTTGTGGACTTCAACTCCCACAATTCCTGAGCCACCCGTAGTGGCTCAGGAATTCTGGGAGTTGAAGTCCACAGGTCATTAAAGGTGCCATGATTCCCCACTTCTGGCTTAGTGGAATAACTCTTTGGTTACACAACATTCTCCCCAAACTTATTAAAAGGAGACAATCTTAAGGTCTCTAGCTTTGAAACCAAGACTCACAAAAATCAGAATATTTCTGCTATGATAGCAGACTGAAGACATACTTCCATTAACTTCTATAAGATCTCTCTTTCTTCAAGCTTGGCCAAGCTAATATAGAAATGAAATAAGAATTGTAGATAATATTGCAAAGTAGGATATGAGAATATCCTCAGAAAAAGGAAATAAGTTAAGAATTGAAATTGGATAAAATAGGTTTAACGAATTTAATATTAATAAGTAATAATATGATATAAAACTGAATAAGAAAGATGAATATATAACTATGGTTACGTTTGTATTGAAATGTAAAAACCTGGAACCACACTGCTTGCCAAAAGAAAGGGTTTTTTATTTTTTAAAATTAAAAATGAAAGAAGGAATTTAATAATGAAATTATCATGTATACTTAAATAATATGGTGATTGGTATTAGAAGAATGATTTGGAATATTGAATAATTAAATAATGAAAGTTTATAATTTAATACAAATATGTGCATTAACATTAGAGATATGATTAATGTTATTATCTTTGTTTGCACCAAAATGTATGAATCTTAGGTGCCACACTATGTATTGATGTGCATATGTAGAATAAAAAAAAACTTGATTAAAAAAAAAAGCTTGGCCAAGCTAAATGTACTCAGCAATATGTAATTGCTCATTGAAGGGTTCAAACACAGCACCTCTGTGGAAGATATGCCTAAGATTTCCTAGTTGCATAGTGCCTCCTATTGGTCAGTAGCTGATAAAATATCTATATTTTCATCTATTCATTCATTAGTGTATAGAGAGTGAGAGAAAAAATGGTCAGATCCTTGGTAAATCAAAAATATTCTTTCTACGCATGTAAAGGATATAAATGATATTCCAAAACTATGGTTTAACAGCAAAAATGCACTTTTGATTTACTAACATAGAAATGGATTATAGAGCAGACTTTAAATCTATAGAGCCGTGATGGCGAACCTATGCCACGCATGCCACAGGTGGCATGCAGAGCCATTTGTGCCGGCATGCAAGCTGCAGGCACATTTATCTCACTGTGTGTGTGCGCACACCTCACAGCTAATTTTTGGCGGGTTTGAGGCCTTTTTTGGCCTCCCAAAGGCTTGAGGAAGGCTTCTGCAGGCTTTGCAGGCTGAAAACTAGCCCCGTTTTGTCACTTCTGGTATTTTCGGAAAAACAGGAAGTGATGAAAGGGGGCTAGTTTTTGGCCTGCAGAAGCCTTCCTCAAGCCTTTGGGAGGCCAAAAAAGGCCTCAAACCCACCAAAAATCAGCTGTGAGGTGCAGTACAGATAAGGGGATGGCGGGGGATGGGCGGGTGGGGATTGCGCATGCATGTGTAGAGGGCATGGATGGGCATGCATTGCCTTCTGGGTGCTGGCATGTGAATGTGCAAGGGCACGCACAATTTTTGGCACAGGAGCCCAAAAAGGTTAGCCACCACTGCTATAGAGATTGTTGCCCAAGCACTCCTCGACTTACAGCAGTTCCTTTAGTGACCATTCGAAGTTACACCGGCACTGAAAAAAAGCGACTTATGACCGTTTTTCACACTTAATGACCACTGCAGCATCCCCAAAGTCACGGGATCGAAATTCAGATGCTTGGCAACTGATTCATATTTATGATGGTTGCAGTGTCCCGGGGTTACGTGATCCCCTTTTGCGATCTTTGGACGAGCTATGGGGAAGCCGGATTCGCTTAACGACCGTATTGCTATTGAAAAACGGCAGCGATTCACTGCAGAATGGGGACAAACAAGGTCGTAAAATTGGGGTGAAGCTCACTTAACAACAGGAATTCGGAGCTCCATTGCAATTGTACGTCGGAGGACTACTTCTATTTGCTGCCAAAGGATCTTTACAACGACAGTATCTAAACAAATATAAGTCTGAAAAATGAAATTAATATGTCAATTAATATATACCCTGTTTTCCCCAAAATACGACCTACCCTGAAAGTAAGTCCTAGCTTGATTTTTTACACATGCGTCCAATATAAGCCCTACCCCCAAATAAGCCCTAATAAAGATCCTGCCCATTCCAAAGTGGACAGGTAAAAATTAAGCTAGGGCAGGGATGGAGTGGTGGAGCCGCCCTACTACTTACCTTTGGACAGTTGTAGCCAGGCCTTGCTCACCCTGATATCTGCCTTGTCGGCCCATTTCTTCTGCAGACAGCCAGGCTGGCAAAGCTTTCCCATAGGCCTCTGTAGCTGATAACAAAGCTCTGGATGGATTCAGTGCTCTGTATTCAGTGACAGAAGCCTTCAAGAAAGCCTTGCTGACCGCAGAAGAAGTTCCTGAAAGCGTCTGACAGTGGAAAGGAGGTCAAGGGCGATGACATCCCCTGAAAATAAGACCTGGTGCCCTTTTTAGTGGCAAAAAAATATATGACAGGATCTTATTTTCGGGAAAATAAGGTATATGTAGATAGATATGTCAGAGTATATTCATGAAATGGAATAGAGCATGTTAACAAGGTCAGCCAATGAATAGGCATAGCAACTAAGTCAGCCAATGAGGGCTGTTTGGAAACTGAAACTAGAAGTAGCCTAGGTGTGGCTCTATTAAGCTCTGCAAATATGTTAAGCTCTGAGTCTGTCTATTGAAAATGAAACTGCTTCTCTCCTCTGCTGTGTGACTTGCTTGCTTGCCTGCTGAATTAAAGTGAAACCGATGTCTGTTTCTGAGCTCCTGAGTTGCTGTTCTGTTCTGAACCTGTAACATGTCTGCTTCTATTTGAGTTTGCTCCATGATGGAGAAATGAACTGGTATTGTAAAATGTACTGTATATGTTTATAAAGAAGTGAAATGAAGCCTCAGCCATCTGTGTTTACTTTTTTGGTGCTGAAATTATGCTGAAATACCCTGAACAAGATAGATAGGAAAGAGAGAGAGAGAAAGAAAAAGGAAGGAAGGAAGGAAGGAAGGAAGAAAAAAACCAAGCCAACTGGCTCACTGTGTTTGCTTGAAGTTCTTCTATTAGAAAGAACAGTTCTGTAGATGCTTGACCTGTTGCATTGTCCTAGGGTAGATTTGACTGACATGATGACCTCTTTCGCCTTCTGTTTCCCTAGGAACCCCCGAAGCCTTGGCAAGCCACAGTTTTGGAAATGAGACAAATAAATCTGAAAACGACTCATCCAAAGATGCAGGAGGAGCAGGACGCTTTGAATATATCGCTTTTTTCCTGATTCTGGTATTCTTCCTTATGGGGCTGTTGGGGGTTTTACTTTGCCACGTGCTGAAGAGAAAAGGCTATCGGTGCACGACCGAAGTGGAGGAAGAAGATGAACAGCTTGAGGAAAAGATAGGTAAGGAAGAGCCATTAAAAAAAAAATAAAAAGTTGTTTCTGTATTCATATGGGCATAGAGGAATACTTTTGGGTTTTCCTCGGTTCTAGGTTGGTTCTCTTTAGGTTGGTTTCCATCCGTTGCTTCTTGTCCTGCCTTCTGGTGCTTTGGAAAAAAGCTTTACTCCCTCTTCTTTGTGGCAGCCCCTGAGATACTGGAAGATTGTGATCATGTACCTTCCTTCCTTCCTTCCTTCCTTCCTTCCTTCCTTCCTTCCTTCCTTCCTTCCTTCCTTCCTTCCTTCCTTCCTTCCTTCCTTCCTTCCTTCCTCCCTCTCTCTCTCTCCTTCCCTCTTTTCTTTCTTTCTCTCTTCTACCCTCTTCCCTTCCCTCTTTCTTTCTCTCTCTCCTTCCATCCCTCTTTCTTTCTCCCTCTCTCTTACCCTTTCCTTCTTTCCCTCCTTCTCTTTCTTTCTCTCTCTTCTTTCTCTTTCTTTTTCTTTCTCCCTCTCCCTCTCCCTCTCTCCTTTCCTTTCTTTCTTTCCCTCCTTGCTCTTTCTTTCTTTCTTTCTTCCTTTCTTCCTTTCTCTCTTCTACCCTCTTTCCTTCCCTCTTTCTCTCCTTCCATCCCTCTCTCTTTCTCCCTCTCTCTCTCCTTCCCTTTCTTTCCTTCCCTCCCTCCCTCCCTCTTTCCCTCTTTCTTCCCTTCCCTCTTTCTTTCTCTCTCTCCTTCCATCCCTCTTTCTTTCTCCCTCTCTCTTACCCTTTCCTTCTTTCCCTCCTTCTCTTTCTTTCTCTCTCTTCTTTCTCTTTCTTTTTCTTTCTCCCTCTCCCTCTCTCCTTTCCTTTCTTTCTTTCCCTCCTTGCTCTTTCTTTCTTTCTTTCTTTCTTTCTTTCTTTCTTTCTTTCTTTCTTTCTTTCTTTCTTTCTTTCTTTCTTTCTTTCTTTCTTTCTCTCTCTCTCTCTCTCTCCCTCTCTCTCTCTCTCTCTTTCTTTCTTTCTTTCTTCCTTTCTTTCTTTCTTTCTCTCTTCTACCCTCTTTCCTTCCCTCTTTCTCTCCTTCCATCCCTCTCTCTTTCTCCCTATCTCTCTCCTTCCCTTTCTTTCCTTCCCTCCCTCCCTCCCTCTCTCCCTCCCTCCCTCTCTCTCTCTCTCTCCCTCCCTTCCTTTCATTCCCTACATCATCATGATCATCATCATATTTATTTATATACCGCTCCTCTCCCAAAGGACTTGGAGCGGTGCACAGCCATACAATTAAAGCATTAAATATATAAAAGTTAAAACTAAATTAAAGGCCCTGGCTGAAAACAATTAAAACCTCTCCCTTAAACCCTAAAATTTGATATAAAAATTAAAATACCCAAATCTAAAATCAGCCCAAGCCAGCCTGGTCAAAGAGCCAGGTTTTCAAGGCACGCCTGAAGGTCCCCAGGTCCGTGGCTGTACATAACTCCGGAGGTAACCCATTCCGGAAGACAGACGCCCCCACAGAGAAGGCCCTATTCCTCGGAGTCACCAGCCAGCACATAGATGCCGATGGGACCCGCAAGAGACCTTCCCTGTGGGAGCGCACCGGACGGTGAGAGGAAAATGGCAGAATGCGGTCTTGTAAATATCCTGGTCCGATGCCATGGAGCGCTTTAAAAGTTAACACTAAAATCTTAAAGCGCACCCAAGAGGCCACTGGCAACCAATGCAGCTCGCGCAGGAGGGGCGTCACATGAGAGAACCTTGAGGCCCCCATAACCACCCGCGCGGCCGCATTCTGTACCAGTTGAAGCCTCCGGATGCTCCCATTCGGGAGCCCCATGTAGAGGGTGTTACAGTAGTCCAGTCGGGAGGTGACCAGGGCATAAGTGACCGTGCGTAAGGCATCCCGATCCAGAAAGGACCGCATCTGGCGGATCAGGTGAACCTGATGAAACGCCCCCCTGGAGACGGCCGTAATGTGATCTTCCAAGGACAGCCGTACATCCAGGAGGACATCCAGATTACGAGCCCTCTCTGAAGGGGGCAAAATCTCACCCCCAATAGCCAGCGAAGGAACTACCTGGCTATATTGGGACGCCGGAAACCACAGCCACTCAGTCTTGGAAGGGTTGAGTCGGAGCCTGTTCCCGCCCATCGAGTTCCGCACGGCCTCCAGACAACGGGACATGACCTCCATGGGGTGGCTTGGGGTGGAGATGTACAGCTGATATCATCAGTGTACAGATGACACTTCACCCCAAAGCCACGGATGATCTCCCCCAGCGGCTTCACATAAATGTTGAACAAGAGAGGAGAGAGGACCGACCCCTGAGGCACCCCACAATCGAGGGGCCTAGAGGTGGACCTCTCCCCCCCTGCCAACACAAATTGCAGACAATCGGAGAGGAAGGAGGCAAACCACCGCAACACGGTGCCCCCAACCCCCCCCAACCGTCGCAATAGGATACTATGGTCGATAGTATCAAAAGCCGCTGATAGGTCTAATAGGACCAGGACAGAGGAATAACCCCTGTCACGGGCCCTCCAGAGATCATCAACCAATGCGACATCCCTCAGTCATTCATCTTATGATTTAATCTCCAGCACCCTAATCTTCTTTGATTGTCTTCTCTGCACTCTTTCGAAGAGTGTAGAATTACAGAGTTGGAAGGACCTTGGAGGTCTTCTAGTCCAACCTTGCTGCCCAAGCAAGAGACCTTATACCATTTCAGAAGAATGGTTGTCCAACCTCTTCTTAAAAACCTCCAGTGTTAGAGCACCCACAATTTCTGGAGGCAACTCATTCCACTGGTTAATTGTTCTCACTATCAGGAAATTTCTCCTTAGTTCCAGGTTGCTTCTCTCCTGGATTAGTTTCCACCCATTGCTGCTTGTCCTGCCTTCAGGGGCTTTGGAGAATAGCTTGACTCCCTCTTCTTTGGGGCAGCCCCTGAGATATTGGAAGACTGCTATTGTGTCTCCCCTGGTTCTTCTTTTCTTAGACATACCCAATTCCAGTAACTGTTCTTTATATGCTTTAGCCTCCAATCCCCTAATCGTCTTTGTTGCTCTTCTCTGCACACTAAGAGTCTCAACATCTTATTTATGTTGGGGTTGCCAAATAAGACAAATAAGAAGAAATGACCCTTCGTCCTTTATTCTTTTAGTCTTGCTTTTTCAGCCATACCAACTTTCGATAACGGTCTACCCCTTCCCCACTTCAAGCTGTTTTTCAGAGATAGCAGTTTTAATCTCTGCTTCATATATGCTGTTTTTGGAAAATGCTGTTGTCACCTAGTTTATCGTTGCTTTCCAGGAACCAAAGAACCAAAATTACTTTTTATGTTGTTGGTTTTTTTAAAACTTCTAGAATTGAATGACAGCGTCAATGAAAACAGCGACACCGTGGGACACATAGTTGATTGTATCATGAAAAACGAAGGTAAGGGACCGCCTAAGTTTTTAGAAAGGACTCTGCAGATGTATTTGGCATTTTAGCTCTTTTAGTGTCTTCGGAAAGGACTGTAAAGTGACAAAATCCAGCATTTTCATTCCTGACTTATGACTTCATTATTCAGTTTTAGAGGTGAAGTCGCACATGATTTTTTAAAACATTTGCTTCTGTACCTGTGCAAATTGCTGGTAAGCAAAAGTACTTTTCGAAGCATCAAACCTTAATGGTGAACAGGTTTGTCCTGTCCCCAACACAGCACCCCCTCGTGTCTTTGTAGAAACAAAGTGTCAGATGAAACCTACACAAAACCATCACACACACACACATACACCCCCCCTTGGAAATCATTTCAGCATTTTCTGGGTGCAAATACAACATTGCTGGTCTTCAGTGGCTTTTCTCTCAACCCTCTGAAATTAAAAAAAAAAGTCACTTAATTTCATGCCTTCCTGGCATCTTGAATTCAGTAGAAGAACGTAGAACATAGAGTAACAGAGAAAACGTGTATCTTCAGTGTTGAACTGGGGAATTCTTGGTATTCCCTGAACTTGGCAGTTTTCTTACAAGCATTTCGTTACCCAACTAGGTATCAGTGCTAGAAGGGAGTGGGGTTTGCTTTCTGTATGTAAGCAAAGATCAAATCCCACAGCCTTCTTGCACTGATGATGTTAACTAGTTGGGTCATGAAACATCTGCAAGAAAACTGCCATGTTCAGAGAGCTTCAAAGACTTTACAGTCCTCCTCCTCCTCCTCTTCCTCCTCTCTGCAAAACTCACTCTCTTCTCTCACTGATGATATTACCTAGTTGGGTCATGAAACGTCTGCAAGAAAACCACCAAGCTCAAGAGAGTACCAAGCACCTTGCACATTTGAATTGATCTGTCACGTACAGAAACATGTCTGCTTTCAGTTTAGACCCAATTTTTCAATCCAAAAGTAAGAGTGGCTAGTCTTATCCTATGTCCATTCAGCCATTTGGGCTGAGATACTGAAGTGATTCAAAAGGCTCCTGATATAGTCCTGTCAGGACCGTATCATTTTCAGAATAGAAAATTCCACGAAGGGATGTCATCTATCCCTAAAAATCAAGCTACCTTGGAAACAGTGCAGTTTCTTATTATATTTATTTTTCCTGGGAAGTGACCCTCGATGAGGAAGATGTTCAAATGTGTAACTTTCAGAACACATCCATTCCCAGAAGATTTTAAGCAATGCATAATTTTTACAGTCATTCAAACCTGCTTTAAAGAGAGTACACCTTTAAAACTTCTGTTATTAAAATAAAATTTATTAAATCTTACCGTTTCCCTCAAAAAACAATCTACCCTGAAAGTAAGTCCTAGTTCGATTTTTACATGTGCGCCCAATATAAGCCCTACCCCCAAAATAAGCCCTAATTCAGATCCTGCCCACTCCAGAGTGGACGGGTAAAAATTAAGCCAGGGTGAGGATGGGTTGTGGAGCTGCCCCACTACTTACCTTAGGACAGTTGTAGCCAGGCCTCGCACCCCCCGATACCTGCCTTGCTGACCCATTTCTTCTGCAACTGGCAAGACTGGCAAGGCTTTTCTGAAGGCCTCTGGAGCTGATAAGAAAGTTCTGGATTGATCCTGAGCTCTCTTATCGGCTGCAGAGGCCTTCAGGAAAGCCTTGCTGACTGCAGAAGAAGAAGTTCCTGAAGGCGACTGACAGCAAAATGGAGGCCGGGGGTGACGCACAAAAGTGAGATTAGTCAGTGGATGACATCCCCTGAAAATAAGACCAGGTGCCTTTTTGGGGGCCAAAAAATATAAGACAGGATCTTATTTTTGGGGAAACACAATATTTGCCAGGTATCTTGTGCCTCTCAGCTCTCTCCTGAGTAAATGTGCAAAGCATTGCCCTGAAAAACCTATCTTCTACCAGTTCTGTCTCATAAGTAAATGATTCAGTTTAGCTCACGGTTTGCAGGCTTCTCATTCCCCACTTTGCTCAACAGCGCAGTAGAGAATTCAGAACAAAAATATTAAATATGATTTCTAACTTTTGCAGCCAACGCAGATATGCTGAAAGCCATGGTGGCTGATAATTCGGTGGGCGATCCAGAAAGGTAAACCATCTCGTTCCAAATGCTTTTTCTCTCTTCCTTAAAACAGCCTCAAATAAAAGTGAGGGAATAATTCCTCGAATCTTTCCACTGGTTCGATTTTTGGCTATAGAAAATTTGGTTTCAAGTCTGCCAGTATTTTGGATAGAGCCCAGCCTTCTTTTTTTTTTTTAAAAAAAAAAGTGTTTCATGGGTATGTTTTAAAATGCTGGCTGATCTCACAGCTGGCTTCAAGGAGCTGAAAATAGCAGTAAGGTTTTGTACGTTGAAGCCATGGTATAATTCAAGAAAGTAAAAATGTGTGGCTCTTGAAGGCGTGATTCCATCAATGTAACCGTAGCCGGTTCTTGCAAAGGAGCTTCAAATGTAAATTTAACCAAAAGATATTGGACAAAAATACACATGTGGTTGGAAAAGATAATACAGCAGCATATTGATTTAAAACCTGAATATTTCTGTTGGGGATTATACCTGAAACATATAGTAAAGAAAAGGTATACTTAATTATTCATGTATTGACTGCAGCTAGAATTGTTGTCAAGCCCAAAATTGATATATGTGTAGCCATTGTATTTAGCCTTATTATATATTCCTTTTCTTCCTTTCTCTTTGCTGGTTATGTGGGGAAGGGTTTCGGGCTTGCGACATTCCTAAGGTGGGAGGAGTGGAGATAGAGTTGTTTAGGCTAAGTGGTTCTCCTTCCTGTGGGAACTAAAGCTGACCCTGCTGAGACCTGGAGGTGGAGATTGACAACATCAGGCAACATTGATTTTACTTCTATTGGGGAATGTGACTTTTGGGAGTTGTTTCTAATTTCCAAAATTATGTGGTGTAATTCCGGGTTGTGTTCTGATCCGGAATTACCACAGACTTTGTCAATTTCCTAAATAAAAGAAATCGTTTTGGAAGTTGGACTTAGCTCTTTTCTTTTTAAATGGATTTCATCACTTGGAATCCTGACAATTGTATTTGCACAAAATTGGAAAAGTGAAGAGATTCGTATTGATGAGAGCGTGTTCAGGAAAATATTAGAATATTAGAACTAGAAGGAGAAAGATAAGGAGGATGAAGGAAGAGAATTAGAAGGAGATAGTTCAGGATGAAAGAAGAGAACTAGGAGATAGATAAGGAGGACGAAGGAAGAGAACTAGAAGGAGATAGATAAGGGGTATGAAGGAAGAGAACTAGAAGAAGTTAGATAAGGACAAAGGAAGAGAACTAGAAGGAAGAGATAAGGACAAAGGAAGAGAACTACAAGGAGATAGATAAGGAGGACAAAGAAAGAGAACTAGAAGAAGATAGATAAGGAGGATGAAGGAAGAGAACTAAAAGGAGATATATAAGGGGGATGAAGGAGGAGAACTAGAAGGAGATAGTTAAGGAGGATGAAGGAAGAGAACTAGAAAGAAGAGATGAGAATGAAGGAAGAGAACTAGAAAGAGATAGATAAGGAGGACGAGAAAGAGAACTAGAAGGAGATAGATAAAGAGGATGAAGGAAGAGAACTAGAAGGAGATAGATGAGGACGAACAAAGAGAACTAGAAGGAGATAGATGAGGAGGAAGGAAGAGAACTAGAAGGAGATAGATAAGGAGGATGAAGGAAGAGAACTAGAAGGAAATAGTTAAGGGGGATGAAGGAAGAGAACTAGAAGGAGATAGATGAGGACAAACGAAGAGAACTAGAAGGAGATAGATGAGGAGAAAGGAAGAGAACTAGAAGGAGATAGATAAGGAGGACGAAGGAAGAGAACTAGAAGGAGATAGATAAAGAGGACGAAGGAAGAGAACTAGAAGGAGATAGATGAGGATGAACAGAGAGAACTAGAAGGAGATAGATGAGGAGGAAGGAAGAGAACTAGAAGGAGATAGATAAGGAAGACGAAGGAAGAGAACTAGAAGGAGATAGTTAAGGAGGATGAAGGAAGAGAACTAGAAAGAGATAGATGAGGATGAACGAAGAGAACTAGAAGGAGATAGATGAGGAGAAAGGAAGAGAACTAGAAGGAGATAGATAAGGAGGACGAAGGAAGAGAACTAGAAGGAGATAGATAAGGAGGACGAAGGAAGAGAACTAGAAGGAGATAGATGAGGAGGATGAAGGAAGAGGACTAGAAGGAGATAGATTAGGATGGGGATGGAGGAAGAGAAGAATAGAATCAGAAAGTTCAAAGCAATTTCATTTCAAAAGTAATGCTTACACATTGGCTGTTGGTTTCACTTTGGGATGAAAGCATTCCAGATTAACAAACTCATTTAGAAAAAAAAAAGTGTTTGGAAGTCATGTAGTGTGTGAGCTTAGGAAAAACAAACAAACAAAAGAACACGGAAGTTACTTCATCAACTGCAGACCCTAAATGTCATTTTTTTTTGCTGTATTTCTGCTCCTAAATTTAGCCCAACGACTCCAGGCAGCCCAACGAGTCCAGGTTCTCCATTGTCTCCTGGAGGCCCTTTGTCAAAACATGCTTGCCGAGGACACCACTTGCACACCGTTGGCGGCGCGGCCGGGACAGGCGCTTGTTCTCGTTGCAACCACAAACGGTGGAATCTCTTCAGTCCAAATAAAAGAGGCAAAGAAGCCAAAAGACCACGTCATGGACAGGTCACCGTGCTCTCCGTGGGAAGGTAAATTGGTGTGGTTTCAGGAGAAGAGCGTGGCCCAATTGGCTTCCGTTTGCATGCTGGGAAAAGAGCAGAGGAGAGCCAGTACAAGACTGTGGGGCTTACGCTGAGTTTACTCATTTAAAACACAGACATATCACCAAGGTGTGTAGTGGTTAAGGCACCAGGCTAGAAACTGGGAGAATGTGAGTTCTAGCCTTACTTTAGTCATGAAAGATGGCTGGGTGACCTTGGGCCAATCACCAGGAAACTATGAGTTAAGAGTTTTAGTCCTAGTTTAGCCATGAAAGGTGCTGGGGTGACTTTGGGCAAATCACAAAGAGACTATGAGTTCCAGTCCTGCTTTAGACATGAAAATCAGCTGGGTGACTTGGGGCCAATCACCAGGAGATGGTGAGTTCTAGTCCTGGCTTAGACATAAAAGTCAGCTGGGTGACCTTGGACCAATCACCAGGAGACTGAATTCTAGTCCTGCTTGAGACATGAAAGTCAGCTGGGTGACTGTGGGCCAATCACCAAGAGACTGTGAGTTCTAGTCCTCTCTTAAACATGAAAAATCAGCTGATTGTGGGCCAATCACCAGGAGATTGTGAGTTCTAGTCCTCTCTTAGACATGAAAAATCAGCTGATTGTGGGCCAATCACCAGGAGATTGTGAGTTCTAGTCTTCTCTTAGACATGAAAAATCAGCTGAGTGACCTTGGGCCAATCACCCAGGAGATGGTGAATTCTAGTCCTCCCTTAGACATGAAAGTCAGCTGGGTGACTTTGGGCCAATCACTAGGAGATGGTGAATTCTAGTCTTAGCTTAGCCATGAAAGGTGGCTGGGTGACCTTGGGCAGTCAGTCACTCTTTCTCAGGCCAACTTATTTCACTTGTGGAAAAAACAGGAGTCGGGCGATATATTGGGTATGTTCATCGCCTTGAGTTATTTCTAAAAGTAATGATGAATGGTTGAATGAATGAATGGTTGAATGAATGAATGAAAATAGAATAAGCCAAAATAGGCCAGGGGCAGGAATGATTGCCTGATTTTTTTTTCCAAGATCCTTTTTGACTATGAGTTGAAATTTTCCATAATATCAACCCTTCTTGATGAATTTACGTTCCTTTTTAATTAATTACATTGTTCCAGATTTCGGGTTACCAAAGTGGAACAGAAGTCTGCTGCGAAGGACCGAAAACACTTGGTGTCCGTCAGCGGAGGCCACGCTGGCGATGTGCCCTCTAGTCCTGGGAAAGAAAGCTCAAAAGAACAGCCAGCTTCACTTCCTGTCACACCAGAATCGAAAGAGCCAAAATCCGCACCGACCAAACAGGGAAAGGATGTGAGTTCGGATTCAGGATAGCAAAGCTGATGGCAGGACATCCCAAGGTCAGTAAGCTCCAACCAAATCTTTTGTCACCAGTTCTAGAAGCCCCTAAGGGCCAAAAAGACCCCAGATTGTCTTCCCCAAAGAAATAAGATTGATGGTAAGCAACGAAACTCTGTAAAATTAGCTCTTCATTTCAAGTTAATTTGGACAGGTAGTCCTGCACAAACCTGACGTTGTTAATGTTCAAGAGTTTTGCAGCGTTAATTCATCGCCAGATGGCTGATGCTTCATTTCACATCTTTATAAACATAATAAGTAGATTTTACAAACCAGTTGTAGATTTCTCCAACATGGAGCAAACTCAGACAGAAACATGTTACAAGTTCAGAGCAGAGCTCCAGTCTTCAGCAAGCAAGTTAGTTTCATCTTCAATAGACAGACTCAGAGCTTCAACATAGCTGCAGAGCTGCAGAAATTAATATAGAGCCACGCCTAGGCTACTTCTAGTTTCAGTTTCCAAACAGTTCTCATTGGCTGACTTAGCTGCTATGCCTATTCATTGGCTGACTTTGTTACCATGCACTATTCCAGTTCATGAATATACTCTGATAGTTAAGTGAGGCATTTCTTAAGCGAGTTTTGCCCTGTTTTACAACCATTCTTATCTCAGCAGTTGAGTGAATCACTGCAGTTGATAAGTAAAGTAACTCAGTAGTTCCGTGCAATTGGCTTTGCTTGGTCAGAAAGTGATTGCAGGATTCCTGGACACTACTATTACCATCATAAATATGAGTCAGTTACCAAGCATCTGAATTTTAATCGTATGATGATGAGGATGCTGCCAGAGGTCATAACTCTAAAAAGAGGTCCTAAGTCCCTTCTTTCTGTGCCTTTGTAACATTGAACGGTCGCTAAATGAACTGTTGTAAGACAAGGACTACCTTAGACTCTGCCTTTCCGTCCTGTTGGGTAGGGATGATGTAATTGGAAAGTGGTAGCCCAGGGCTGTCTTAACAGCATTATGGGCCCAGGGCAAAGCAGTGTCCTGGGGGCACTTACGACAACTACTCACAGGAATAAAAATGTGAATGGTCAGTAAAATTAAACATATATTTATTTTTATTGGCATTTCCAACAAACAAATATGGAATAAATAGGTTGCTGTATTTAGATGATACAAGGTGCATTGAAAGGTTAACACACACAGATTAGTATGGGGCCCCTATGCTTGTGAGGCCCACGGGCAAGGGCCCATCACTCATCTTTCCTCAAAAATATGACCTACCATGAAAGTAAGTCCTAGCCTGATTTTTAAACATGCGCCCAATATAGCAATAGCACTTATAATACCGCTTTACAGTGCTTTACAGCCCTTTCTAAGCAGTTTTATAGTCAGCCTCTTGCCCCCAACAATTTGAGTCCTCATTTTACCCACCTCAGAAGGATGGAAAACTGAGTCAAACCTTGAGCCTGGTGGGATTTGAACTGCCAAATTGCAGGCAGCTGGCTGCAAAAGTAGCTTGCAGTACTGCACCACTGCGCCACCAAGGCTCCTTAATATAATAAATACAAAACCCTACTCCCAAAATAAGCCCTAATTAAGATCCCAACCACTCCAGAGTGCATGGGTAAAAATTAAACTAGGGTGGGGAATGAGGGGGTGGAGCTGCCTTACTACTTACCTTTGGACAGTTGTAGCCAGGCCTTGCACACTCTGATGCCTGGTTTGCCAGCCCATTTCTTCTGCAGCTGGCAAGGCTGGCAAGGCTTTCCTGAAGGCCTCTGGAGCTCATAACAAAACTCTGGATCGATCCAGGGCTCAGTTATCGGCTGCAGAGGCCTTCAGGAAAGCCTTGCCGGCCTCAGAAGAAATTGTTCCTGAAGGCCTCTGACAGCGAAAAGGAGGCCAGGGGAGACACACACAAGTGAGGTTAGTCAGTGGATGATATCCCCTGAAAATAAGACCTGGTGCTTTTTTTGGTGGCAAAAAAAATATATAAGACAGGGTCTTATTTTCGGGGAAATACAGTACTATCAACCTGACTCTTTTAACAATCTTATTTCTTTCTCTTCAGCAGGGTTAGAGAAAGCAAGAAAGACCATTGGAAAGGGGAAAAAAAGACATTTTCAAGCAGCTATTTGTGAACGCCACGCCGTGGGCATCTTTCATTAACTGAATCTCTGCACCGTTCGGCCCCAGATATTTAACATATTGTTAATAACGGAATATTGAATGGCATTTATTCAACTGAAGGTTACCAGAATGTACTGCCTGCAATTTTATATATGTATGTTTAAAAGATGCCTTTTTATTTTTATTTTTCCTCTGACAAAGCAAGAACCTAATGAAAATTCTCTCTTGGAAACGGGGGAGCACCTCCCCAAAATCTCTTTCCCCACCCCAGTGTCTCTTGTATGTGTCGCGCGGCCTGAGGTTGAAGCCAGTTGACCAAAGCAAATGACACAAATCATGTAATCCCATCCTGCTCGTTTCTTGAGAACAGGAGAAGGGAAATGGGGAGCCATCTTTTCGCCTTAATTTATTGTGGCTGCTAAATAACGCGCTGCCTTAATTGCATTGATTCAGTGGCTTTACTGTAATTGCTCTTTGGTTCTCAAAACCAAGTTTAGCGTATTTTTTTGAGCTCGGTTGAGCTGCTGATTGAATTTTGTAGATGTAGCCGAGAACTACCCTGTTTTCCCGAAAATATGACCTACCCTGAAAGTAAGTCCTAGCTTGATTTTTTTACATGTGTGCCCAATATAAGCCCTACCCCAAAATAAGCCCTAATTAAGATCCTGCCCACTCCAAAGAGGCAGGATGGTGGAGCTGCCCTATTACTTACCTTTGGACAGTTGTGGTCAGGCCTCGCACACTCCGACACCTGCCTTGCCAGTCCATTTCTTCTGCAGCCAGCAAGGCTGGCAAGGCTTTCCTGAAGGCCTCTGGAGCTGATAACAAAGCTCAGGATCGATCCAGAGCTCTGGTATTGGCTGCAGAGGCCTTCAGGAAAGCCTTGCTGTCTGCAGAAGAAGTTCCTGAAGGCCTCTGACAGCAAAAAGGAGGCCAGGGGCCACACGCGCAAATGAGGTTAGTCGGTGGATGACATCCCCCAAAATTAGTCCTGGTGCCAATTTTTTGTGGCAAAAATAATAAGACAGGGTCTTATTTTTGGGAAAACATGGTAGTTTAAGGCCAGGCATGCAAATGTATTCTTAATTTTCTTACTGAGGTTCTTTCTTTGGGCAAACTGTGACTATAAAAAAACAGCCGGTCCTCGATGTACGACCAAAATGGAGCCACAAATTTCTGCTGCTGAGTGATACAGTTGTTAAGTGAGTTTTGCCCCATTCTTCAATCTTTCTTGCCACGGTTGTTCCTGGGACACTGCAACCGTCATAAATGTGAGTCGGCGCTCAAGCATCTGAATTTTTGACCACAGGGATGCTGCCATGGCCGTAAATGTGAAAAATGTGCATCAGTCACTTTTTTCAGTACCGTTGTAACTTTGAACGGTCACTAAATGAACTGTTGTAAGTCGAGGACTACTTATATTCTGCTGAGTCAGCTGTGCTCTTTCTCACGTTATCCTTGTCACTCGTCCTTCATCCTGGTGGTGCCAATATATCTGTGGCATTTGCTTATGGGAAGCATCTTCCGTTGATATCGTTCCCTTCTGATATAGCTATTTTTGCTAGATCAAGATAGATCCAATCCCTAAATTTGGAAATGAAAGGCATGATGAGTCTTTGCTCAATGAGTCTTTGCTCTAATTGTGGGCCCTTTATGACTTGTGGACTTCAATTCCAGAACCCAGAATTCTTTAATAGGCATGGCTGGCTCAGGCATTCTGGGAGTTGAAGTCCACGAATCATAAAAGGCCCAAGTTTCCATGCTGGCTAGGGAATTCTGGGAGTTGGAAGTCCACCGGTCATAAAAGGGCCAAGTTTCCATGCCGGCTCAGGAATTCTGGGAGTTAAAATCCATGAGTCATAAAAGGGCCATAGTTCCCATGCCAGCTCAGGAATTCTGGGAGTTGATCCACGAGTCATAAAAGGGCCATAGTTCCCATGCTGGCTAGGGAATTCTGGGAGTTGAAGTCCATGAGTTATAAAAGGGCCATAATTCCCATGCTAGCTCAGGAATTCTGGGAGTTAAAATCCATGAGTCATAAAAGGGCCATAGTTCCCATGCCAGCTCAAGAATTCTGGGAGTTGATCCATGAGTCATAAAAGGGCCATAGTTCCCATGATGGCTAGGGAATTCTGGGAGTTTGAAGTCACAAATCATAAAAAGGCCATAGTTCCCCATCTCTGCTCTAAATCATAATCCTGATTCTCAGTGGATTATTATTTTATTACGAATCCGTTCTTGAAGGGAAAAAAAAAACAATGCTGCCATTTTATCGAGAGGCTTGTGCGATTTATCAGTTGCCAAAGCGGAGAGGGTCTCACTTTTCACATTAAATGTAGTTTAACTGTGCATTAAATGTATGTTAACCGTTGGGTTTGGTTTGTGAGCATTTTGTACAATAAACTTTATTGTTCATTTTGAACAATAAAAGCAACAGAGCCCTTTTTAAGCAGCCGTGTTGACGTCGTTTTCTCTCAACGTATCCTGCCCTTCGTGTGTGCTGTATCATATTTTATTGGTTGTGGGGGCAAAAGTACTTTCCAAGCGTGGGGATAATACCTTGTTTCCAAAGAATTAGCGCTTTTAAATTCAAATTGAAAAAAGACTGACTTTTCCATGCCTTTTAAATCGAACAATGACATTGAACGAAAACATACATGGAAAGTCAATTCTGTATGGAAGTACTGTACATAGCTCAGCCAATATGTTAAATGGAATTCCAGACAGAAGACTGGGAATGAGCGTAGATTTGATTTTTGATTTAATAAAATATAATTGATAGAGAATATTTGTAGCTCAGAATGACCTGTGGGGAACTTCCTGCTCTTTGAGCTTGGTTTTCTGGCTGATGTTTCACTACCCAATTAGGTAACATTATCAGTACTACAAGGGAGTGGGGTTTGCTATCTGTTTATATATTAATATATAAATACTAGTGCATTAAAGTGTGTTTAGCACATCTATATAAATAAAAGTGAAATGCCACTCACACATCATCACAAAATCTCCAGAACCATAAAGCCTACAAACTTGAAATTTGGTACATATGTTCCTCCTGGATTCTAGGTGCTCGCTAAGAAAGGATTTTTCGAAATTACCGTCAGAGCATTTAGAGTATTTCATATATTATTATCACACTCTGATGCTAAGGAGTTCTAGTCCCCCTCCCCACCTGAAAAGAAATCTGTTCTAAATGCAAAACACAAGCAGAGGAGAGGAGTTTCAGTTTTAGTTTCACAGCACCAAGCAGCTTTAGTACAGAATAGTTGAGCTAAGCCATGCCCAGTCTCCTTGCTGTCTCCTTGATCACATAGCAAATAGTGTTTCAGTTTCCAAACAGCTCTCAACTCTCACACACACTCACATGGATGCTAGCCAGATGAATACCGATGGATGCTGGTAGGCAGAGGCAGAATTTCCCCCCCCTTATTTTCCTCCCCAAAAACTAAGCCTGACCACATAGTTTCATAGCAAAGCACAGGTATCGAGTTAGTACCATAATATGAGAGCAAACCCCACTCCCTTCTACCACTAATGATGTTACCCAGTTGGGTAATGAAACATCTGTAAGAAAACTACCAAGCTCAGAGAGCAACAAGGACCCCACAATTGATAATATTACGAAGCAAGCCATTCACTGGGAGGGAAACTGTATAATGACCCTAAATAAGCAAAACACTCAATAATTTTTCTCAAAGGACAAAATATGAGATCTAGCAGAACTGGTTTTGAAATCAGCAAAGATCGAAATCCATCCATTACTGGGATAGTTCCATGGATACAGAAAAATAAGGCATTGTCATTTGTATATCCAGGGGGTTAGCTTATCTATATCCATAAGGTAAAGGTTCCCCTCACACATATGTGCTAGTCGTTGTCCGGCTCTAGGGGGCGTTGCTCATCTCTGTTACAAAGCCAAAGAGCCAGGGCTGTCCGAAGATGTCTCCGTGGTCATGTGGCCGGCATGACTATATGCCAAAGGCGCACGGAACACTATTACCTTGCCACCAAAGGAGTACCTATTTTTCTACTTGTATTTTTACTTGCTTTTGAACTGCTAGGTGGGCAGAAGATGGGCCAATAATGGGAGCTCACTCCGTTATGTGGCATTAGGGATTCGAACTGCTGAACTGCAAACCTTTCTGATTGACAAGCTCAGCGTTTTAACCACTGAGCCACCATGTCCCTGTCTATATCCATACATACATACAAATCTTTGTTCTACTTGTATGGTCTTGAGAACCATTCCTTACAGAAGGAGGTTCTCCTACTGTGGTCAGATAAAGAAGGCTTGGATTAGGTCTTCTAGGGTAGAAGGTTGTGTGGCTTATGAGGAAGGAAAGGGCCCTGATTCCCTTCACAAGGCACACCTGGGGAGGAAGTTTAAAGGAGAGGCAGATGGGAGCTGCATTTGTCAGGAACAAACATTGAGTTTATCTAGTGTTGGCTGCTGTTCCTGGCATTCTCCCAACTGGTTTGATTTCCTGCCGTGTTACTTCTGGAACTCCTTATCTTGTCCTGCTGGATTTATTACATGATTTTGCCCTGGTTGGATTTATAATTTAAAGTTTTCTGTTCACAACGTTTGGATTGAAATATCTGCAGCCAAAGGCTGTTGCTGTTCCTGGGAGAGTTTTTCTCCAGCCCAGAAAGTAACCGGAACACTGAGGGCAAAGTTGGAGCTAATAAAGGAACCCATACTTATTCTCTGGCTGAGTTGCCTTTGCACCACGCCCCAGGTATCACATTTTTGACCAACTATTACCATCCTCAGCCCAGACCTCCAAGTGGCTTTCTCAAGTGAAACAACCCCTTCTTGTTAAAGAGACACATATACGTATCATCACTACGCCGACAGCCACCTAATAGTCTTCCTCCTCCTCCTCTTCAAAAATTTCACCAGCCGTAGCGGCCTCCAGGGCTGCCAGGGCCTCTGCGATGTCCGCGTCTTCTTCCAGTTCTTCGTTAACCTTGGTGAAGCCATCAGATCTAGTTTCCCAAGCAGGGTCTCTCTTCTTCGTCCCCGAGAGAATCTCTGTTGCTATTTGGTCCTCAAAAGAGAGGTCGAAAGGGCTTGTCCTCCAGACACCGTCCCCTTCATCGGACTCCCTGCATGGCGGGTTCCAGTTATGGACGACGGTCATGTTTTCTGTGCTTTGGTTGATTTGCATTAAGTGGTTTGGGAGGTTCTCCTTCCCGACAGCTCTCGATTTCTCAGCACAGTTGTCCTCGGGGAGAAAAGATGGATTATCCAACCAAACGTCTTCATCTCGCATCTCTGGTAGGGCAAAAATGGGTTCGGCAGTCATCTGAGAGCCCTCCTCCTTGCAAAGAGCATTTGAAATTTCCAAAGTCAGCTTGGGGTAATTTTCAGGATCAAAAATCTCAAGTTTATTACCTGTTTTTGGCTGGAAGTCTTTTTTGGCTGGAGGTTCAGGCTGCTGAATGGAAGATCTGTGCAAGTTAACCTCTTTAGATTGGGTGTTATGATGAAGGGCGCTGAGATCCTTGGAGGAATGGATCCCATTCACGCTACACTTTACTACGGAGTTCCCAAATCCTTTGTCTGGAAGAGCAGGTTAGCTTATCTATATCCATAAGGTAAAGGTTCCCCTCACACATATGTGCTAGTCGTTGTCCGGCTCTAGGGGGCGTTGCTCATCTCTGTTACAAAGCCAAAGAGCCAGGGCTGTCCGAAGATGTCTCCGTGGTCATGTGGCCGGCATGACTATATGCCAAAGGCGCACGGAACACTATTACCTTGCCACCAAAGGAGTACCTATTTTTCTACTTGTATTTTTACTTGCTTTTGAACTGCTAGGTGGGCAGAAGATGGGCCAATAATGGGAGCTCACTCCGTTATGTGGCATTAGGGATTCGAACTGCTGAACTGCAAACCTTTCTGATTGACAAGCTCAGCGTTTTAACCACTGAGCCACCATGTCCCTGTCTATATCCATACATACATACAAATCTTTGTTCCTTCCTTCTTTCCTTCCTTCCTTCCTTCCTTCCTTCCTTCCTTCCTTCCTTCCTTCCTTCCTTCCTTCCTTCCTTCCTTCCTTCCCTCCCTCCCCTTTGCAAAAACTCAAAGATACAGAGAGAAAATCCCAGCTAAGCCACGACAGAGAATCGTGGCGGAGGGCCTGGCTGTTTGACAAACTAGAATTCTGGTCAAGAATGATTTGTATTATCCAATTGCAGCTCCCATTTAAAAATATAAAGTGTAAAATAACAACAACATCCCAAGGCACTTGTTTTATAACCTGCTAGTGCAGAATCTTGTGGTGAAGACAGAAAGAAATCCTAGCCAGGAAAAAAGAGGGGTTCAGAAAATGAACAGGTTAAAAGAAACAATGATAGTATGGGCAAAAAACTTTGAGTCTATTATAGATTTCGACAAACAGCAAAAACTTTCAGAAAGAAATTGTATGTTGACAATGGCAACTACATAAGGAAAATTTATATAAAATGTTGTATAGGTGGCATCTGCTGCCAGCAAGATTAGCAATGTAACCAGACACTGGGGTTGTATTATCATGTAGTGGACATATGTAAAAACAAAAAAATATTGGACAAAAATATGTACATGGTTGGAGAAAATGTTAAAACAACATCTAGATCTGTGATGGCAAATCTATGGCACGCGAATCCCAGGCAAACTTACCTCACTGCATATGTGCATGCCTCCCAGTTGATTTTTGGGCCTTTTTCGGCCTCCTAGAGGCTCGAGGGAAGCTTCTGCAGTCTTTGGAGGCTGAAAAACAGGCCCGTTTTGTCACTTCCTGTATTTCTGGAAATACTGGAAGTGGCAAAACAGGCCCATTTTTCGGCCTCCAAAGGCTGCAGAGGCTCTAGGAGGCTGAAAAAAGCCCAAAAATCAGCTGGGAGGTACGCACATGCGCAGTGCAAGTAAGGGGGCAGTGAGGGGGAATGTGTACACATGCACAGGCAACATGGGGAGCCCCTGCGCCGATTGCCTTCCGAGTGCTGGCACACAAGTGCCCATGTGTGAGCGCGCCTGCAATTTTCGGCACAGGAGCCCAAAAAGGTTAGCCACCACTGATCTAGATTATAAGCCAGAAATATTTTTTGCTAGGCATAATACCTTCAAAGTACGATAAAGGGAACTTAATATTACATGTTTTGACAGCAGCAAGAATTGTATTTGCACAGTAGTGGAAAAAATGAGGAAACACCTAGAGAGGATAATGAAATGAAAAAAAAAAAAAAGATTGCGCAAAAATGGACAGATTGACATTAAAAATAAAAGAAAATGAAGACACAAGAGTATTTTTGAACATGGGACTTGTTTTCTAAATGGTTGAACAGTAGAGGTAGAAATTAGGAGTGGGAAAAATATTATTGGATAAAAATAAATTGATCCAGACATTACGTTGTTCAATAAGTACTTATGTAAGAAGTGTGAAAATATATAAATAAACTGATAAAAGAAAAAGAAAATAGTGTTTTAACATATAATTGCTTACTGCCTTATTTTTGGAAATAATCCTATATTCTTCGCTTCGACTACATTTTAATTCTCATTACAGCCGGCTGCATATCTTTAATCCTGCAGGTGGCACTCTTATAATCAAGAAAAAGCGAGGCCAGAAACGGGTTCCAACTTTGCTTTTTAAGTTCATTAAACATTCCCTAAACAACATACCTCGGTTCTAATTTACATGAAAGCTGGGACATGACCACCGAAGAAAAAAAACGAGGATAGAAAAAAGCTCGAACAGCATTCTTCAAATTAAAAAAAAGCTCTTCTGCAGTCATGACATAAGCCTAAGATTGAAAATCAAGCTTGTTCAGATGTTACACTTTTTCTATCCTGCTCTATGGAGTGGAGAGTTGGTCTCTGGATGGAAAGCCACTTGAAGAGACTAGAAGCATTTGAATGAAAACTAGCTAGAATAGGCCCCAAAGGACTTAGCATCTGGCTTCCAGAGAGCCTCCGGAGCCCGGGGAAAATAGTTTTCACCCTCTCGGAGACTTGAGGAAAACGTCCGGAGCCCGGGGAGGGAACCCTCTCTCCCCTGCCATGGTGCAGGAGGCTGAGTAGGTCATGCCCACCCAGCAACCGGGCAGAGAATCCGTGGCTACATTTTTTGAAGCCCACCCCTGGGCAAAAGTCACTTAACCGAGGTCTCGCTTAAGCCACAGGAATTTGGCGCACAATTGTGGCCGTGATAATACTTCCGTTTTGTGAAAACGTGATGCATTTTGAAATTAAGGTGACCAACTTTTTTACAATGAGGAGGAGGACACAAATAAATTGAAGAAAAAAAACAAAGCCACTTGTGAGCGGCATGCTCTCTCAAAACAATTCTCCTGTGTGGAGCGCAGGCGTCTCATAATCGCGTCTCGCCGCACTGTACCGAGCCTTGACGAATCGTCATGTCAAATACAAATACGTCACATCACACACAATGAATCGGATCAGCATCGATCCAATACGGAGATTTACAGATTAGTCTTCAACTATCAAAAAGGAGGACATGAACTTACAAAAGGAGGACTGTTCTCCCTAAAGGAGGACGGTTGGTCACCTTATTGAAATGGAAGAAAGAGTTCCCAGTTGGCACCTCTGCTGGTTGAAACTGGTTGATTTCCCAGGCGCTTTGAACAGGGCTGTGTGTGTGCAATTGTGTGTGTTGGGGGGCTAAAGTGGTACAGTCCCAGAGGTATAATTGAAGACCTATCTGGGTTTTTTGTTTACTTGTGTGAAAAAAAGAGGAGAGTTTTCAGTTGAAAATCTTGTTTTAACCTCCAGCTGTGGATCTTTCTTTAGCTTCGAGATGAAGATAGGAAGGTGAGTAAAAATCCACTTTTAGTGTCCAAGTGTGTAGACGTGGCAGGAGAGCTAGGTCAGCCAATTAAAACTTCATCCCTTTTAATTTGTTAATGAGATAAGGGGCCATTAGATTTCTTGATTTTTTTTCAGTCCAAGAGAATTTCAGTTTGCTGAAAAGGTAGAGTTTTTTTTAACAAAACAAAACAAAAACTATTGCAACTTACCTGAACAAAGACTTTCTATAGTTTCCAGACTATTTATCTTTTTTAAAAATGCAAATCTCCTGATACCATTTTAATGCAAATTATCCCAAAGTCTTTTTTATATACCTTGGCTTTATCATTTCCTTGCAGAAATTTAAACACCAAATGTAAGTATCTTTAATTTAGGTTGGAAAAAAGGAAAGGGAAGGGAGGGGAAGGGAAGGGAGAAGGGGAAAGGGAAGAGAAGAGAAGGAAAGGAGAGGAAAAGATAGGGAAGAGAGAAAGGGAAGAGAAGTAAAGGAAAGAAGGGAAAGGGAAGAGAAGGGGAAAGAGAAGGAAAGGAAAAAAAGGAAGGGAATGGGGAAAAAGGGGAAGGGGAAAGGAAAGGGGAAGGAAAACAGGAAAACAAAGGGAAGGGAAGGAAAAGAAGAGGGAGGGAAGGGAAAGGAAAACAAAGAGAAGGGAAGGGAAGGAAAATAGAAAGGGAAGGAAGGAAAGGAAAGGGAATTGGAAAGTGGAAGAGGAAGAGAAGGAAAAGAAAACAAAGGGGAAGGAAGGGAAGGAAACAACAGGAAAAGAAAAGAACGGATTGAAAAAAAAGTTTGAAAAGTCCTTCCCTACAACCCTAAGATAAGGGTTTGGACACCATAGACAGCCCCTTGCAGCTTCAGTGTTTCAACATACGTCTCCTTAAGGGCATAAGATTACTTTTGAATTACCAGTCTAGTGTTTTTGAGTTCCTGATTTGATGCTTTTGTGGTCTTCTGCTTTCCTCCAAAAGAAAGAAGGATTGCTCCAAACAGGGTTGAGCAAGTAACAGCTTACAATCACCAGCCTACTTTCCCACCACTTTGAAACAGGACACAATAAAGAAAGAAAAACTATCACATAAACTCTACAATCGGCTACGTAGAATTCGTTTATTAAAAACAACCCCTCTCCCTCCAGGAATTAATGGAGAAATCCCTGTTCATTCTTGGTTATGTTTCCATCAAGAGTTTTCTCTCTGCCCCATTGGACAATGTATGCATCCTGCAAGCCACCAATAGGTAGGTCTTGAGAACCATTCCTTACAGAAGGAGGTTCTCCTACTGTGGTCAGATAAAGAAGGCTTGGATTAGGTCTTCTAGGGTAGAAGGTTGTGTGGCTTATGAGGAAGGAAAGGGCCCTGATTCCCTTCACAAGGCACACCTGGGGAGGAAGTTTAAAGGAGAGGCAGATGGGAGCTGCATTTGTCAGGAACAAACATTGAGTTTATCTAGTGTTGGCTGCTGTTCCTGGCATTCTCCCAACTGGTTTGATTTCCTGCCGTGTTACTTCTGGAACTCCTTATCTTGTCCTGCTGGATTTATTACATGATTTTGCCCTGGTTGGATTTATAATTTAAAGTTTTCTGTTCACAACGTTTGGATTGAAATATCTGCAGCCAAAGGCTGTTGCTGTTCCTGGGAGAGTTTTTCTCCAGCCCAGAAAGTAACCGGAACACTGAGGGCAAAGTTGGAGCTAATAAAGGAACCCATACTTATTCTCTGGCTGAGTTGCCTTTGCACCACGCCCCAGGTATCACATTTTTGACCAACTATTACCATCCTCAGCCCAGACCTCCAAGTGGCTTTCTCAAGTGAAACAACCCCTTCTTGTTAAAGAGACACATATACGTATCATCACTACGCCGACAGCCACCTAATAGTCTTCCTCCTCCTCCTCTTCAAAAATTTCACCAGCCGTAGCGGCCTCCAGGGCTGCCAGGGCCTCTGCGATGTCCGCGTCTTCTTCCAGTTCTTCGTTAACCTTGGTGAAGCCATCAGATCTAGTTTCCCAAGCAGGGTCTCTCTTCTTCGTCCCCGAGAGAATCTCTGTTGCTATTTGGTCCTCAAAAGAGAGGTCGAAAGGGCTTGTCCTCCAGACACCGTCCCCTTCATCGGACTCCCTGCATGGCGGGTTCCAGTTATGGACGACGGTCATGTTTTCTGTGCTTTGGTTGATTTGCATTAAGTGGTTTGGGAGGTTCTCCTTCCCGACAGCTCTCGATTTCTCAGCACAGTTGTCCTCGGGGAGAAAAGATGGATTATCCAACCAAACGTCTTCATCTCGCATCTCTGGTAGGGCAAAAATGGGTTCGGCAGTCATCTGAGAGCCCTCCTCCTTGCAAAGAGCATTTGAAATTTCCAAAGTCAGCTTGGGGTAATTTTCAGGATCAAAAATCTCAAGTTTATTACCTGTTTTTGGCTGGAAGTCTTTTTTGGCTGGAGGTTCAGGCTGCTGAATGGAAGATCTGTGCAAGTTAACCTCTTTAGATTGGGTGTTATGATGAAGGGCGCTGAGATCCTTGGAGGAATGGATCCCATTCACGCTACACTTTACTACGGAGTTCCCAAATCCTTTGTCTGGAAGAGCAGGGATCCTGTTACTCCAGAGAGCGTCTTTGGAGTGGTGGAACCTGCATTGGTTTGCTGCTACCTGCATCTCCGCAATGTGGACTTCATTTCTATGGCCCAGAACGTCCCTGTTCTGCTTGCAATGGAATTTCCCTCTTTCTTCCTCGTCTGGTTTGTAGAGGTTTATCTCATTGGCGTAGGCAGCCGTCTGCACTTCTTGGGGGTGGAAGATGTAGCTAGGGAAAAAAATGAAGAACACCCAGTTATTCCATTTCTCTCCCCTTGTTACGGAGAAACCTGCTCATTTCGCCAGAATTTCTCACCTGAATTTGGAGCATCGTTTACTGTTGTGTGGTAGAAAAGCATGGCACAACTACACTGAAATGGAATTAAAATTAACCGACACTGCCTTGATGTTTAGCAACGCAACTAAAAAAATCCCCATTATTTCAATGTGCTTTCACTTCTAGTTGACTGTTCGGAGATTTTCGCGGGTATTTGTATGTGGATCTTTGGTTCTTCGGGTTTTCTCCCGCGTAGAGTTGGAAATATCTAGGCGACGTTTCGATGAAGTCTCATTCATCATCTTCAGGCTTGTGTCTTCGGCCTTGTGCTTCTCAGAGTGATGTGAGATTGCAGCTGCTTCTTCCTTTTAACTACTAGTGGGGGTGTGACTTGATTGGGTGGGGACTTGACTGTGTTCTGATTGGGTGGGGGTGTGTTCTCATTGGTTGGGGGGTTGGCTGTGTTCTGATTGGTTGGGGGGTTGGCTGTGTTCTGATTGGCTGGGGGTGTGTTCTGTTCTGGTGGGGGTTTGGTTGGTACAACCTGAGTACAACCAAACCCCCACCAGAACAGAACACACCCCCAGCCAATCAGAACACAGCCAACCCCCCAACCAATCAGAACACAGTCAACCCCCCAACCAATGAGAACACACCCCCACCCAATCAAGTCACATCCCCACTAGTAGTTAAAAGGAAGAAGCAGCTGCAAGCTTCGCATTACTCTGAGAAGCACAAGGCCGAAGACGCAAGCCTGAAGATGATGAATGAGACTTCATCAAAACGTCGCCTAGATACTTCCAATTCTACGCGGGAGAAAACCCGAAGAACCAAAGATCCCTATATATATATATATATATATATATATAATCTACCAATCTATCTATCAATCTATCTATTGGGTCAGCTTGCAAAATTTAGAAGTGAAAAAATTACTGTGCTAGCCAGCCATATCAATTAACCTTCTTTGATTTTAGTCCTGCCAGAAATGATATGGAGGCTACCCTACCTTTTAACCATTTTACAGCATTTGCACCCCATCTGGATTCTTCTTTCGTCAGTATCTGTAAAGAGAAAGAGGATGGGGGGAGGGAAAGAGACATCAGAAGCGGGGAATTTTATGCAAAATAGTAAGAGGTGGGACTTTCCACTTTATTTTTGAAAGTATGCGTTGGATAAAATGAGTTTCCAATTATGTTTAAACATGGGAAACACTAAGGGTGATGACATTTGACTCAATCAGCATGTTGCTTGCACTCCCCTCCCTCCCTTTCTCCCATCCTCTCCTTCCCTCCCTTCCTATTATGCCTTCCTTCCTTCCTTCCTCCCTCCCTCCCTCCCTCTCCCCCTCCCTCCCTTCCTCTCTCTTTCTTCCTCTCTTTCCCTTATCTTCCTTCCTTCATTTGTTCCTTCTTTTCTCTCTCTCCTCACCTTCTGCCCGCCCTCCCTCTTTCTTTCTTTCTTTCTTTCTTTCTTTCTTTCTTTCTTTCTTTCTTTCTTTCTTTCTTTCTTTCTTCCTTCCTTCCTTCCTTTCTTTCCCTGCCTCCCTCCTTTCCTTTACTCTCTCTCTCATACTCATTCTCTCATTCTTTCCTATCTAAGACATCACAAGGTTAAACCAGTAGATAAACAGCAAAGGCATTTTCTTCCTCAACCAAACAGGACAATATTAAAAACAGAAAGCATTTCCTTTGTTAAATATTAACCAGTGGCTTGTTTCCCTCCAAATGGAGTTGGAATGACCTGGAAAGCTCTACTGAGAAGTGAGACAGGAGCAGAGAACCAAATTTAGACTCCTGAGACTGCAAACATTGGGAAGTTATGCTACAGCAGAGAAATTGAAAAGATCTACCCAACCAATTCAACCAATTGGCAACTGACTCAATATTTATGATAGTTGTAGGCATCCCCAGGGGATCATGGATTCCCCTTTTGCGACCTTCCGACAAGGAAAGGTCAGATTCACTTAATGGCCATGTTACTAACAGAACAACTATCACAATTCACTTAGGAACAGTGAAAAAAATTCGTAAAACATCATCTGCGCTAAAAGGGAGTGTGGCTGGGGAAGAGGAGGAGGAGGAGGAGGGGGAGGAGGAGGGGGAAGAGGAGGAGGAGGAGGAAGAGGAGGAGGAGGGGGAAGAGGAGGAGGGAAGAGGAGGATTGTGTTTTTCTTGCAAAAGTTTCATGACCAAACTAGGTAACATCATCAGTGTTAATCCTCACTAGTTTGGCTAAGGAAACATCTATACGAAAACATCCAAGCTCAGAGAGCACCAAGGACTCATGTCAACCCTGAGCTACAAATATTCTCCTTTATCAGAAGTTGATGTTCGAGCTTGATTTCTCACTTGATTATGAGCCAGCCGTGTGCAGCAGCAGCCGCCACCAATAAAACCCCAATGCCATCCTGGGTTGTTTAAACAGAGGCACAGAAAAGATCACATGAGGTATTATCACAAAATAAAATACAAGCTGAATAGTCAAGACCTTGCTGATGATCCAAGCTCTGTAAAGGATCTTGGAGTACTCAACTCTAATGATCTAAGTGCTAGAGCCCACTGTAACTACATAACCAAAAAGGCATTAAGAGTTGTTAACCTAATCCTACGTAGCTTTTTCTCTGGTAATATCACACTACTAACTAGAGCATACAAAACATTTGCTAGACCAATATTTGAATACAGCTCATCAGTCTGGAACCCACATTACGTGTCCAGAAATATTTCACAAGAAGAGTTCTCCACTCTTCTACTCATTATAGAATACCTTATGCCACCAGACTTGAAATTCTAGACCTAGAAAACTTTAAATTACGCCGTCTTCGGTCTGATCTAAATATGGTATATAAAATCATACATTGCAATGTCCTACCTGTCAATGAATACTTCAGCTTCAACCATAACAACACAAGAGCAAACAATAGATACAAACTCAAGGTTAATCGTACCAAACTTGATTGCAGGAAATACGACTTCAGCAACAGAGTGGTCAATGTCTGGAATACTCTACCTGACTCTATGGTTTCTTCCCCAAACCCCAAAAACTTTAATCTTAGACTGTCTACTGTTGACCTCACCCCTTTCCTAAGAGGTCTGTAGGGGGCGTGCATAAGTGCACCAACATGCCTACACTCCCTGTCCTATTGTTTCTTTTATTTTTCTTATATGTACCCATTTCATGTAGTCATAACTATGTATATACTTATACCTATTATCTTGTAAGCGATTGACAAATCAAATCAATAAAAAAATAAATAAATTAGTGCCGCTTTATAAAGCCCCAGTAAGACCACACCTGGAAGAGTGCAACCAGAGGTGGTATTCAGCAGGTTCTGACCAGTTCTGGAGAACCAGTAGCGGAAATTTTGAGTAGTTCAGAGAACCGGCAAATACCACCTCTGACTGGCCCCGCCCCCCTCTATTCTCTGCCTCCTGAGTCCCAGCTGATTGGCTGGATTTTCTTTTGTTGCCCTGCACAGGAGAATGGAGCTGGAAAGCAAGTTAGTGGGGTGGGGAGGGAATGGGACTTTGCATTAACTTTCCCCCTGGAGAGGGGTGGGAATGGAGATTTTACAGTATCCTTCCCCTGTGACAACCACAAGCCATGCCCACCAAGCCATGCCACGCCCTCCAAGCCATGCCCACAGAACCGGTAGTAAAGATGTTTTAATCCCACCACTGAGTGCAACCAATTTTGGTCACCATACTACAAACAAAAAAAAAAAGATGTTGAGAGTTTGGAAAAAGTGCAGAGAAGAGCAACTAAGATGATCAAAGGCCTGAATACTAACACATATGAAGAATGGCTGCAGGATTTGGGTTTGGCTAGTCTAGAGAAAAGAGGGACCAGGGGGGGAACATGATAGCAGGGTTTCAGCATTGGAGGGGCTGCCACAAAGAGGAGGGGGTCAACTTATTCTCCAAGGCACCAGAGGATAGGACCAGAAACAATGGTTGGAAAATGATCAAGGAGAGAAGCAACCTGGAATTAAGGAGAAACTTCCTAACAATGAGGACAAATAACCAGTGAAACAGCTTTGCCTTCAGAAGTTGTGGGCACTCCATCACTGGAGGTTTTTAAGAAAAGACTGGAGAGCCACTTGTCTAAGATGTTATAGGTTCTCCTGCTTGAGCAAGGGGATGGACTAGAAGACCCCCATGGTTCCTCCCATATTCTATTCTATTCTATTCTATTCTATTCTATTCTATTCTATTCTATTCTATTCTATTCCACTCCACTCCATTTTCTGAGTGGTTTGGCGGCCTAGCCTTAGCCCTAGCCCTAACCCTAAGTATAGGCAGAGATTTCTCTCTCTGGGCACAATGAGAATATATCTGCTGAAAAAACTCCACATTGGTGACAGGAAGGGCATCTGGACATTAAATATTCTGCTACCTCCATTCAATTGCCCAAACTTTAACCCTGCAAGGGATTATGTAGTTGTTACAAGATGAAGATTATTCTATTCTTTTTTCTATTCTATTTTCCATTCCAGGATAGGATGCTCCAATATTGGAAGGGCTGCCACAAAGAAGAGGGGGTCAAACAACAGTGGCAAGAAAACACGGCAAAAGTCACCCCAACAAATATCTCACCTAGCAACAAAAATATTGGGCTCAATCGTGGTCATTAAGTCAAGGGCTACGTGCCTTTATAAGGGATGGAAAAAAAGGACATTTCGGCATACTGTTTATATCTTATATGTTACAAGCAGGGGTGGGATTCTATCAGTTCAGACTGGTTGTATAGAACTAGTTGTTATGATTCTGTGTAGTTCAGAGAAGCGGCAAATCGTGCCCCTGGCTGGTCCCGCCCCTCTACGCCTGCCCCTCCCCTCCCAGTCAGTTCTTATCGCGCATGCACAACATGGCACGCATGCCCAACATTGCTGACTGTGTTCTTCCCCGTCCAGTCATTCCTTAAGGTATTTCTCCCCCCCCCAACGATCAGCTGTTCCTATGATCAGCTGTGCTGGGATTCCCCTCACTTACTTACTGCTTCACCCAGGAGGCTTCCCTGAGGTACAGAAAGGCAAAAAATGGAGTGGGGGGGCCACAGCTCCCCCCGCCCCCTCCATTTTTTGCTTTCCTGGGCCCGAGGGAAGCTTCCTGGGAGCAAAAATGCCACCCCAGGAGGCTCCCCTGAGGCGCAGGAGGTCCCAAAATGGAAGAGAAGGCTTCAAAAAAAGAGAAGCCACGTCCACCCAGTCACATGGCCACGCCCACTTAGCCACACCCACCTAGCCATGCCCACAGAACCAGTTGTTACAAAATTTGAATCCCATCCCTGGTTATAAGAGGTTTTTGAGACAGATGGAGACATGAAAATAAATATTTTCCATTAGCTTACTTACCAACAAATCACAGGGAGTTTCAGGACCATGATTTTAACCTCAGGGGCATCTGAAATGATGGTTATGAAAGCTGGTTAGGAGACAAATTGAGATCAGGGGAAGTACTAATACCACTCTATAAAGCCTTAGTAAGACCACACCTAGAGTACTGCATCCAGTTTGGGACATAGACTATAAAAAGATGTTGAGGCTCTAGAAAAAATGCAGAGAAGAACAATCAGGATGATGTGGGGACTGGAGGCTAAAACATACAACGAATGGTTGCAGGAACTGGGCCTGTTTAGTCTAGTGAAGAGAAGGACCAGGAGAGACAGGAGAACAGTCTTCCAATATTTGAGGGGCTGCCACAGAGAGGAAGGGGTCCAATTATTTTCTAAAGCACCCGAAGGCCAGGCAAGGAATAATGGATGGAAACTGAACAAGGAGAGATTCAACCTGGAAATAAGGAGAAACTTTCTGACAGTGAGAGCAATCAACCCATGGAACAGAAGTTGTCTTCAGAAGATGTGGGTGTTTCATCATTGGAAGCTTTCCAGAAGAGACTGGACTGCCATCTGTCAGAAATGGTGTAGGGCCTTCTGTTTGGGTAGGGGATTGGACTTGATGACCTATAAGGACCCTTCCAACTCTGTATAATCTGTACATACTGAAGACTAGGATTTTCCTTTGAGAAAGACAGAACGAATAGTCTACACCCTCGGCATTTACTGTTCAAGGAATTCTTGGAGGACAATATTCTTTTGAGATTTCCCGATAAAGCCAGAAGAACTACAACATTCACGGGACCTAGGAAGTATGTTAACTATTTTCAGCCAGCATATTTCTAGGTTTGCTTCCTTCAATAGCTTTGCCTGAAGTTCACTTTTGACCCACTGATCTTATCTGAAACCTGCTCTTAGAGGTGAGACAATCTGGTGCTCTCCAGATATTTATGTTAGTAATGTCCATCAGCTCTGATCAATCAGATCAAAAATAATGTAAAAAAAATAGGTCGACCTACAACCACAATTGCGCGCAACTTTAAGTGAAACACATGCTAAGTGAATTTTGGCCCATTTTACAACCTTTCTGGCCACCGCTGTTAAGTGAATCGCTTCAGGAAAGGAAGGAAAGCAGCAAAAGTCTTTCTCTCCACCAGAAATGAGTCCTTGGGACCCTGCAAGGCATCCTGCTCCAAGAGGCTGTGCTGGTGCGACAAATCTCACAAAGACTCATTTCTGGCAGAGTTTGGGGGAGAGAAAGAAAGACTTCTGCTGCTTTCCTTGCATGAAGCCAAAAGTTTCTCTCTCTCTCTCTCTCTCTCCCCCCTGAGAATGGAGCTGGAGATGGTATCCTGTGATCCCAAATAAGAACGATCTTTTGGTAGGAAAATGGGGTGGGGAATTTTCCTGCAGACGTTTTTTGGGGATTTTCCCAGGGTCTCTGGTCCGCGGGATTTAAAATCATGAGTTTGGTGGTCCCTGAGGTCCAAAAGGTTGGCGACCCCTGATCTAAAGGACCTCAGTTAGATATTTGTGCGTGACAGAAAAAAAATAAAATCCAAATGAATTTCCAAAACACTGCAGAGTTCAAAAGCTCTTTCTTGCTAGCAATCTGTCTTAAGCTATGCTGCTTCCGGACGTAATGTATGGCATGTAGTCCATCCTGACTTGGATGACTGTTTACCTTGGTGGGAAACCTGCACTCCCTGCAGAGATGACTGGAAAAGGCGGCACTGAGCCAGTTGGAAGGCAAATCTACTCTGGGGCTGCTTACCTGTCCAACTAGTTTTCTTCTTTTTAGGTAGGCTGATGTCAGAAGAACTCTAGTTTCACCTCTAGCCTGCAACCGTGGTCACACACACCACAACTCCCCGGGCTGCTTTGATTCATTTTGTCAACATGTTTTTGCTCTCTTGCCACCTTCAATCCTGTGAAGGCTTTTGTCAATCCCCTCCAGAACTGGCCCAACAGGAAGTGGAGTTGCAGAGGAAACAAATATATATATATTTTTCCCCATCTTGTTTTGCAAATAAGATTTGGAGCAGGAAAGCCTACAGAAGGATCGAGTAAGGCTTGATAGCTTAATAAAGGTAGTCCTAGAGTTAGGACCGCACATGAGCCCAACATTTGTGTTGCTAAGTGAAATGTTTGTTAAGTGAGTTTGGCCCATTTCTATCTATATCTATATATCTATAATCTGTACCAAGTCTCTATGGTTGGATTCTGTGATTTACTCTCTGTGTTATCTAATATTTATATAACCATATCCAATCTGTCTGCTTAAGACTCTATGATTGACCCTCTGAATTATATCTATATCTATATATCTGTATCTACAGCTATATCTAACTATATGTTTATAAGCTATATCGACTCTCTGTTTAGACTATGATTTACTCTCTATTTTATTATATCTATATCATTTATATCTATATGTATCTATATATCTATAATATAAGCTATGAAGTCTCCATGCTTAGACTCTGCGATTTACACTCTATATTATCTAATATTTATATGTCCATATCCAATCTCTCTACTTAGAGCCTTAGACTCTATAATTTACCTTCTGTTTTATTATATCTAAATCATCTATATCTATCTACTAGCTCAATACCCATGCTTAGCTACGAAACTATGTGGTCAGGCTTAGTTTTTGGGGAGGAAAATAAGGGAAAAAAGTTCTGCCTCTGCCTACCAGCTCCATTGGTATTCATCTGGCTAGTGTCCTGTCAGTGTGTGAGAGAGTTGAGGGCTGTTTGGAAACTGAAACAGTATTTGCTGTGTGAGCAAGGAGACAGCAAGGAGCCTGGGCGTGGCTTAGCTCAACTGTTCTGTAGATGGTTGCTCTGTGAAACTAAAAGTGAAATGGAAATTCCTCTCCTCTGCTTGTGTTTTGCATTTAGAACAGATTTCTTTTCAGGTGGGGAGGGGGGGAGTAGAACTCCTTAGCTTCAGAGTGTGTTAATAATAATATCCAAAATACTAATGCTCTGATGGTCGCTTCAAAAAATCCTTTCTTAGTGAGCACCTAGAAGCCAAGAGGATCATACGTGCCAAATTTCAAGTTTGTGGGCTTTACAGTTCTGGAGATTTTGTGATGATGCGTGAGTGATATTTCGCTTTTATATATAGAGATATCTATATATCTAAATCTATATATCTATACCCTATCAAGTCTCTATGCTTAAACTCTGTGATTTACTCCCTGTATTATCTAATGTTTATGTGTCCATATCCAACCTCTCTGCTTAGACTCTACAATTTACCCTCTGAATTATTATGTCGATTATCTATATCATCTATATCTATATCTGTTTCTCTATATTAATATCTAACTATATATCTATAATCTATTTCAAGTCTCTCTGCTTAGACTCCACAATTTACTCACTATATTAGAGTCCACCTGCTTTTATTGTACTATGGTCTGAAGCATCCTGGAACTGCCTTATGCGGGGATGCTAAACCGGGAAATGAGATGAATTTTATTAGGGTTATTTGCATGATCAACAGAATTTGCATTCCATGCTCCATAAAAGAACTCAGAAACAGGCAGTTGTATTGGAGGAAGGGAAAAAAAATATTACCCAGGAGGAAACTGAACAAATAGCAAGTACAAAGTAATGTTTTGTCATTCTTAGTCATAAATAGTCTTTCTTTTTTAGGTCTACCCTTATGCTGGTGATAATCAGAAGATCTATTTGCATGTTCCTAGGTGTGATGACCCGGGGCGTGACACAAAAATAACCAACTCACAAAAATAGAAGAATAGAAGTCCATTTAATGCCTCCAACTTGGCCCCAATGTCCAATTATCCTCGGCAAGATATCAAACTCTTAGAGGAAACAGTTTAAGGAGGGAGTAAATGCAGTCCGCACTCAAAGTAAAGTTAATTCGAAATAAAAAACCCAACACAAAACACACTGAAGGAATTACTACGGCAGGCAAGGATGATTAATTGAAGACTTCTACCAGATAACAGCAGCAACCACAATTGGGAGGAAACCAAAACACACATAAGCTCCAACAAGAATAATGCACACTTTGCTTCCAGCATCTTTGCCATGCGCACTTTGTCCTTTTAACCAGTCCTCCCAGCTACAACCCATGAAGGGGATCAAGGCCCCTTCCTCCCCTGTAGACCATGCCACTCACATTTCTCCCTTATCCACTCCTCCCTGCGTGCCCTAGGATGAAGAGGGGATGGGCCTGGGTCTTCCTCTGACTGCCCTTCCCCAGTTTCCTCCACAACAACCAGAGCCACACTCCCACTCCCTGTCAACTGTTCCTCCTCTCCCTTGGAGTCAGACTCCAACAGGGGCATGACACTAAGCAAGACTAGATAGCTCTTCAAATACTGCAACCTCACAACTTGTTTTATTTTATTTTAATATTTCACAGTTCAATGCAACATATCGATGCTATTAGACCATGAATTCCAAAATCTGAAAGGACTGGCTTCATCCAAAATAGAAGGGCTGAAGAAGAATAATTTTACAGGTTTATATCTTTGCCCTTCTTAAGCATGTTTTCCCGCACTTCAGTCGGAAACATTATTAAAAACCATGTTAAAAAAGGCTAACATCGCTGTTGGAAGTAAGTCACAAAGTGAGTCAAGAGATTAACAGATCGCAGAATCAAGATCATGTGAAGTGCCACTTTATAAAACCCACATTATTCCTTCTCCTCCTCTTCCTCCTCCCTGCAAACCCCACTCCCTTCTACACTGATGCTATTACCTAGTTGGTTCATGAAATATCTGCAAGAAACCAACCCAGCTCAGAGAGCACCAAGGACCCCACAGTTCAACCCTGAGCTACAACTAACCCCCCCTTTATTGAAACCAGGCGTCTTTCTGGTTTGTCGGTATTTTGAACCGTTCTTAAAATTGGAACAGGAGAACTTAATCCTCTGGGGAAAGGGCTACACGGGGCAGGACAGAAAGCCAGCCTGGTTAAAAAGAGCAAAGAAGAAGCAAGAACATCTGCTGAGGATGTGAGGCAGGGAGCGATAAGGATAAATAAAACCTTCTTCACAGGGAAGAAGTTATTTGTGTAAACCTGGTCGGTGTGTTCTGAATCATTCAGGTTCTCTTTTATGAATTGGGTTATCTGGTTTCCTCGGGCGCCAAGTCACATGGAGGAAGTTAGAAATTCTGGAGGAATATCGCCTCCAACCAACCCCAGCTAAAAATGTAAACACGTCAGGCTAGTCAAACTGCTCCCATTGTTAATTTACCACTTGGCTCACCCTGCCTGTATTCTTTTTTAATTTTTTTTTTTTAAAAAAAGCCTCTATTGAAATTAAGATATTAAAATACAAATATGTCTATAAAAAGTAAAACGAGTCAATACAATTCACCATTGTTCTGTGACAGTTCAAAAAAAAAAAAATCTTGGCTGTATTCATACATTCTAAATATTCATACATTTCAACAGGTTCTCATTAATCATATACATATGCAAATTTTTTTTAAAAGAATTAATTTTAACCCATTCCTTTCCTATTTCTACTGTCTATCTATTGATAATCAATTGTTCCAAGTTGCATAATACTCTGAGTCTTCCTTGTTATTCACTTCTATAGTCCAGGGGTCGCCAACCTTTTGGACCTCAGGGACCACCAAACTCATATTTTTAAATCCCATGGACCAGAGACCCTGGGAAAATCCCAAAAAATGTCTGCAGGAAAATTCCCCATCCCATTTTCCTACCGATCGATCGTTCTTTATTTGGGATTGCAGGATACTGTCTCCAGCTCCATTCTCAGGGGGGAGAGAGAGAGAGACTTTTGGCTTCATGCAAGGAAAGCAGCAGAAGCAGCAGAAGTCTTTCTTTCTCTCCCCCAAACTCTGCCAGAATTGAGTCTTTGCTGGTGCAGCTTCTTGGAGCAGGAGGCCTTGCAGGGTCCCAAAGACTCATTTCTGGCAGAGTTTGGGGGAGAGAAAGAAAGACTTTTGCTGCTTTCTTTGAGGGCAGCCAAAAGCAGAGGAAAGAAGCGGAAAGAAGTAGCCCAGTGGCCAGGTGAAGTGCGAGAAGTGAGTGGAGCAAGCTCCCCTTCTCTGCCCTTTCTCCCCTCCCTTCATTACCTCATGTTGTTCACAATGCAAGCGACAGGAACCTTGTGTTCCCACGGGCCATGTGGGCCGTGCAGCCTTGTGTTCCGCGGAGCCTGGATTAATTGCTTTGGGAGTGACATTTCTCTGCGGACCACTAAAATGTTCTCGTGGACCACAGTGGTCTCTGGCCCACAGGTTGACGACCACTGCTACAGTGATTCTATCCATTTCTGCACATTCAAAGATTTTTCAGATTATTAAACAATCTGACGGTACGGTAGACATTTTCCAAGCTTGTGCTTGTAATTCTATTATTATTAAAATGTGCCTATATTCTATTATCCTAAAGTAGACTACTAGGGATAGCTGCTGGCTCTCTTGAACTTTCTTTCAGGCAGGTGAGAGTCGCACACAACGACAGTCCGTCCTCGCAAGTACAACTATGACTGAGCCCCAACCTTGCCATCACTCAGTGAGGCGTTTGTTAAGTGAAGGTTTTTTTGGCCCCATTTTATTACTTTCCCGCACACCTTGGTTAACAGAATCGCTGCAGTCGTTAAATGGGCAACCCAGTTGTTAAGTGAATCCGCCTTCTCCATGGACTTTGCGCATCAGAAGGTTGCAAAAGGGGAAATCATGTTGATCTTGGGACAGAGGACCTGGTCGTAAGTATGAACCAGTTGCCATGCATCCGAATTTGGATCGCGTGAACATAAGGAGGCGGCAAAAGCTTTGTAAGTTTGAAAAATGGTCGTAAGTCCCTTTTTTGCAGTGCCGGGCCACTAAATGAGCTGTGATAACTTGCCTTATAACAGGTAGTACTCCAACTTACAACCGCAACTGAGTCTGCAACCGTGTGCGTCCCCTCCCCCTACAAATACGCATGCAACCTCCCATGCACTGTGCAACTCTGCGCATGCGCATGCAGCCCCTGGGCACCCCTGCTCCTGCATATATGCATGCAACCTCCTGCGCACTGTGGACCTCTGCACCTACAACTTCTGTGCGCTCTGTCCAGGGGTGGGATTCAAATTTTTTAACAACCGGTTCTGTGGATGTGGCTTAGGTGGTGGACTTGGCTTGGGGGTCATGTTATTGGCTTGGTGTGGCCAACTGAACATCACTCACATTGAGGCATGCATCTCCTCGCCTGGCCTCTCAAGACTGTGGGGATGCTGCAACAGTTGTAAGTGTGAAAAATGGTCATAAGTCACTTTTTTCAGTGCCATTGTAACTTTGAATGGTCACTCCACACAAGCAAAGCACTAGCAAAGGGGGAAAAAAACTCCAGAGAAGTTCCAGAAACAGGAAGTCTAGTCCTGCCAAGAATGTAATAAGGGTTAATGGAGAGGCAGTTTCTGTAAGCAACACCAGAATGTTTCCTTCCTGCCTTCCTTACAGGATTAGGCCAGTAATTTCTTCTAACAACTGGTTTTCTAACTGCTTAGAATGTTAACAACCAGTTCTAGCGAATAGGTGTGAACTGGTAGAATCCCACCCCTGGCCCTGCCCCGAGCATACGCATGCAACCTCCAACACACTGTGCACCTCTGCGCATGTCCCCTGGGTGCCCCCTCCCCCCCTGCGCATACGCACACAACCTCCCGCCACTGTGCACCTCTGCACATGTGTGCACGGCCCCTGTGCACTCCCGCTCCCCTGTGCAAGCACGTATATCTCCTACAACACGTCCTGCCCCCCGCGCATGTGAGGCAGATACCCAACAATCAGCTGGCTGGCGGGAGGCATGCACGCATGCACAGCGGATCTGTTCCAGGCGACGGCTTGCATGCTGGCAGAAATGGCTGTCGTGCCACTTCCAGCACGCGTGGCATAGGTTCACTACCACCTTTGTGAAGGCAGCAAGCGTGTGATGACCCGGAGTGTAACACAAATGTAACAAAATCCAAAATGTAAATAAATGTTCTTTAATGCCTCCAACTTGGCCCCACTGTTCAATAATTCTCCATTGGAGATAAAACTTATTCAAAAATAGTCTTCAAAAGAAAGCAATACAGTCTGAACTTAATGAGCAGAAAGAGGTGAAATAAAAAACCAAAACAAACTACAATGAAGGAAGTTCCACAACAGACCAGGATAAGTAATTACCAATTTCAAGGAGCTAACAAGGCACAGTCTGTTGGAAGGACGCCAACCAAGATAACTTCAGCCCAAAATAAAACACGCTTTGCTTCTGGCAACTCTGTTTTAACTGTCTCTCTTATATACTATTCTCCCCCAGCTGCAACCAATGAGGGGGATCATGGCCACTTCCTCTCTCGTAAGCCACGTTGTTCCCTTCTCCGTTCCTTCCTGCATGTCCTAGGATGCAGAGGGGATGGGCCTGGTTCTTCCTCTGACTGCCCAGCCGGCCTCTGCCCTTCCCCAGCCTCCTCCACAACCTCCAGAGCCACACCTCCACTCCCTGTCAGCTGTTCCTCCTCTCCCTCAGAGTCTGACTCTAACAAGCGCATGACAAAGCATATCCAATGCTCTTTTAGCGACCGTTCCATGTGATGGTGATGTTTTCCTTAGCGACTGCAGTGATTTGCTTAACGACCGCAGAAGAAGGGATGTCTTGAGTCCGCGGTGATCATATGACGTTGAGCTCAGTGACCTGTGACCAATTGGTCATTAACTGAGGCCACTAAGCAATGAATTGTGTTTGCAATGAGAAAAAGCAAAATGAAACTTGGATTCTGTTTTTTGTGAATTTGACAGGCTTATTGTTACAGAAATGGCTTGTACCTATGGTAAAAGCAAAAAGTTGTAGTTGTAGTGTTGTTACCTTTGACTGTGCCAGTCAGAAATTGGTTCCTTTTTTTCTTTTTTTTCCTCCCTTTACACTACATCCCCTCTTTTTCCTATCCTCTCTTCTTACTTTTCCATGTTTTTTTTTTCCTTAGTATTTTATACTTCGATAAAACTAATAAAAAGTTTTAGAATAGAAGCAATGAATTGTGGTCACTAAATAAGGACTTCCTATGTTTGTTTTTTTTTGGTATTCCTCTGTGAACTTTTCTATATTCTAGCAACAACTTGCCTTATTTTTAAATAAACACTTGCACAATGACGTAGACAGTGGCCATATCAGTCTCTGATCACATTCACATCCTAGCAACAACCCTGCCCCCCCCAGCACTGATGATGTTACCTAGTTGAGTAATGAAACATCTGCAAGAAAACAAGTGAGCTCAGAGAGCAGCAAGGGCCTCACATTTTAATCCTAAGATGCAAATATTCTCCTTTATTGATCATCCCAATTGGAGACATTTCTCCAACCAATCCTATGCAGGTGCAGGGAACTTGTCCTTGACATTATGAGAAGAGTGTTGTTATGTTTAATCTTCTACTTCTTCATGAAATCCCTCCTCCCAAATTCCCAGGCACCACGATGTGGCAGCTTGGAAGCTTCTGAGTAAAATATGGCTACCAAAGCTGACTCTTGCCATTGTCGTCCTCCATCCATCCATCCATCCATCCATCCATCCATCCATCCATCCATCCATCCATCTTGTCAAACCAGAGCCATCTTCAGGACCAGTTGTTATTAAAAGTACACAGCTAAGGGCAATTAAAGAGGTGTAGACGTGAAAGCTACTTTATTAAGGTCATAGTAATCACTGGGAATCTTATTGGATTAGCAAAATGACACCAACCTCTGGCTTAAGGTGCAAAGAAATAATGAACATGTAAAATGCCCCATTATAAGCATCTTGAATTTATACAAATAAGTCCACAGGGAAGGAATTAACTCGTGATTTTTTGCTGTCCTCAACAGAAAAAGATATATAACACACAGCCTTCAAGCTCTGTTTTGCATATTTGTCACTCTAGTTTGTTTGTTTGTTTCTTTCTTTCTTTATCTACTTTTCTTTCCTTCCTTCCTTCCTTCCTTCCTTCCTTCCTTCCTTCCTTCCTTCCTTTTCCCCATGTAGTTTTCATTTCATTCAAAACTAATCAAGGAGAAAGCCTTCCCTCCCCCCCACCCCTTCAGTAAGGCCAGACAATTGGAAAGAATACCATAAATTCTGTAAATAAAAATGGGGACAGTTCGCAAAGATTACTAGGTGCAAATAGAAATACATACATACATACATACTCTTTCCATAGCAAGGAAGATATGGCAGGAATGGTGACATCAGATACTTTATTTAAAGAGGAAAATAGGTTCTTATTTGGATGTCACCTCTGGAATTTGTGCTTGTGAAGAAAAAAAACTGAAACGTTGATTTTGCTTTTGTTGATTAGGAAAATTTGGTGTTATAGAAATGGGCAAGTTATATATTAACATGTAAAAGCAAAAAGTTGAGGTTGGAGTGTGTTTATCTTCTACTGTGCTAAGAAGAATTGGAAGTCTTCTACTGTGCTAAGAAGAATTGGAAGTCTATCCATCCATCCATCCATCCATCCATCCATCCATCCATCCATCCATCCATCCACCTACCTACAGTATCTATCTACAGTATCTTCCTATCTACCTACCTATCTACAGTATCTATCTATCTACATTATCTATAGTTACAGTATCTATCTATCTATCTATCTATCTATCTATCTATCTATCTATCTATCTATCTATCTATCTATCTATCTATCTATCTATCTCAGTATCTACTTCTGTCCTACTATCATAGCACCATTGAGAGTGTCCTGACATACTGCATCCTTGCATGGTATGGGAGCAGCTCTGTAGCGGACAAAAAGGCTCTACAGAGAATCATTAAAACGGCCCAGAATATCATCGGGCTCCAGCTACCAGCCCTGGACAACATCTTCCCATCTCGCTGTTTGAGGAAGTTGCACAACATTCTCAGAGACTCTTCCCATCCTGCTCACAATCTTTGTGAACTGCTGCCTTCTGGCAGAAGATACAGAACAGTTAAAACTCGGACCACACGTTTTCTGAACAGTTTTTATCCCAGAGCTACAATGGCACTTAAACAATGAACTTAAGGACCACCATCAGTGAGCTGTTGGACAGCATTATTTGGTCTGTTGTGTGGATGCCTGTGTATTACAACTAAGGAAAAGTTGTAAAATGGGGCAAAATTTCACCAAACAACCTTTTTTCCTTTAGCCACGGAAATTTTCAGCTCGGTCGTGATCGTATGTCAAGGATTTTCGAGAGAAGCTTCCCTTGGGCTCTGTAGCCAAACCTGGTGATCACAAGAATGGAGTTAAACCTTAACAAGCGGCCTGGGATTTCTTCTGCAGGGGATGCTGAAATTAGGTTATGTTTGTAAGTGACATACCCGGCATTTAATGTCTCAGCTCAAATTTTTACAAGGGCCAGAGGCAGAGAACGTACAAAACAGGTTTGAAAACTTCAGCATCACCTAAACTGGGGCTGTTCAAGAGCTTGGCAGAAATCTCTGCCTGACTGGAGCCTGCATACGAGTGATGCCTTCCCTTTTACAGACCCTTTTTACTAATTTTTTTTTTTTTAAATTGAATGTACTTCCCGACCTCAAATGTGGATTTTCCTGCAATTAGTTTTAAGAGATGACCCTGAGTTCTACCCTGTTTCCCCAAAAATATGACCTACCTTGAAAGTAGGACCTAGCCTGATTTTTTTACACGTGCGTCCAATATAAGCCCTACCCCCCCCAAAATAAGCCCTAATTAAGATCCCGCCCACTCCAGAGTGGATGGGTAAAAATTAAGCTATGGTGGGGATGCGGGGGGGGGGAGCTGCCCTACTACTTACCTTTGGACAGTTGTAGCCAGGCCTTGCACATCCCAACATCTGCCTTGCTGGCCCATTTCTTCCGCAGGCAGCAAGGCTGGCAAGGCTTTTCCTGCAGGCCTCTAACTCCGGACTGATCTAGAACTCTATTATTGGCTGCAGAGGCCTTCAGGAAAGCCTTGCCGGCCATAGAAGGAGTTTTCTGAAGGTGAAAAGGAGGCCATGGACAACATGCACAAGTGAGGTTAATCTGTGGATGTCAACCCCCCAAAATAAGACCTGGTACCTTTTTAGGTGGCAAAAAAGCTTTTATACAGGGTCTTATTTTTGAGGAATAACTGTAGCACTTTAAGAGAAGAATAAAACATTTTGTCTTTGTATTCCATTCCAAGAGAGCTTTTCTAGATCTTTCGTTCTACTCCCGTTTGCTCCCAGCTAAAAGGCTGATGGTGCTGTTTGACAAGATCCTTTTCCAAGTTTAAAATGCCCCTTGGCAGGTAGGATAAAGAAGTGCACTGTTTCAAATAGTGACATTTTCACAGATACAGGTTCCCAGAACATCAAGATTCTATTCCTGATTGACTCACTATATTTTTAAAGGTTATTTTTTTTAATCCCACCTTTATTATTTTTTGTAAATAACTTAAGGAAGTAGACTACCGCTTCTTTTTTTCCCACAATCCTGTGAGGTGGCTTGGGGTGTGTGAGTGTGACCAGCTTAAAGTCACTTAGCTGGATTTCATGCCCAAGGTTGAACTAGAACTCCCAGTTTCCTGGTGATTGGACCAAAGTCATCCCATCAGCTTTCATGCCTAAAGTTGGACTAGAACTCCTTATCTCCTGGTGATTGGACCAAAGTTATCCAGTCAGCTTTGGACTAAAACTCTCAGTCTTCTGGTGATTGGACCAAAGTCATCCTATCAAGCTAGAGGCTGACTCTGTAAACAACTTAGAGAGGGCTGGAAAAGCACTGTGAAGTGGGATATAACTCTAAGTGCTATTGCTAGTCCTTCCTTCCTTCCTTCCTTCCTTCCTTCCTTCCTTCCTTCCTTCCTTCCTTCCTTCCTTCCTTCCTTCCTTCCTTCCTTCCCTTCCCTTCCCTTCCCTTCCCTCCTTCCTTCCTTTCTTTCTTCCTCCCTCCCTCAGTGGTTAGAATGCAGTATTGTAGGCTAACTCTGCCCACAGCCAGCAGTTCGATTCTGACCAGCTCAAGGTTGACTCAGCCTTTCATGCTTCTGAGGTGGGTAAAATGAGGACCCAGATTGTTGGGGGCAAGAGGCTGACTCTGTCAACCACTTAGAGAGGGCTGTAAAATACTGTGAAGTGGTAGATAAGTCTAAGTCTAGGTGCTATTGCTATTCCTTCCTTCCTTCCTCCATCCACAGTGGTTAGAATGCAGTACTGCAGGCCAACTCTGCCCACTGTCTGGAGTTCGATCCTGACCGGCTCAAGGTTCACCCATCCTTCCATCCTTCCAAGGTCAGTAAAATGAGGACCCAGATTGTTGGGGGCAAGAGGCTGACTCTGTCAACCACTTAGAGAGGGCTGTTAAGCAATGCGAAGCAGTCTGTAAGTCTATTGCTATTGCTTCCACACACGCAAAGAAGTGAAAATGCCCTGAGTTTTCCTTGAAATACTCCTTTTCCACTGCAGTATCTTTGCTCCTGGCTCAAGTCACCAGAGTCAATTGTCCAAGCAAAATAATTAGAGGACTTAACAGCTTTGTAGAAAAAAAACATAAATCTGATCGTGCCAACAGAGGACAACCAGGAGTTGCAAGGCTGTTCTAATCAAGACTTTTATCTCTTGAGGGCATTGTAAAAACATCCTATTGACTGGAGGACAGCCTACTATTTTCAGACAAGGAAAGTAGTGTAATTGTGAGGCGGCTCCAAACATCTATTTTTTTCCACCTTCCCACTGAATGGAAAAGGTGTTTGATTTCTTTATCTTAACCTTATTTACCATCCTGCCTTGAAACAAGGCTGAAACAAGCATTTGTTCCTTTAAGCGATTTAATATATTGCTTGGCATCGGACCAACCTGCGCATTCATCCATCCTTGGCTTCCCCAGAAGAATAGGGTCTCTGTTCAAACCTACCAACCCAAACAGGAGTAAAATGACTCAAACACAACAAAGCATTAGACAACGCAACAGGACAAACTTAAGATTGTTAAAAATGAGCAGTGGCTACACAAGATGGTGTTCCCTATCCCTTAATTCTGGTTTCAAAAGCCTTGAAACAGCAGGCTGACCAGTAGTAGGATCCAGCCAGTTTGCACCACTTTGGGAGAACCGGTTGTTAATTTTCTGAGCAGTTTGGTGAACTGCTTGTTGGAAGAAATCATTAGGGCAGAGAACTGGTTATTAAATTATTATTTATTGTTAATTACTTTATTAAGTCACTGAGACTTGACTTAAAAAGAATCAACCAGAGGTGGTATTCAGCCAGTTCTGACCAGTTTTGGAGAACCATAATGGAAATTTTGAGTAGTTCTGGAGAACTGGCAAATCCCACCTCTGACTAGCCCCACCCACATCTATTCTCTGCCTCCTGAGTCCCAGCTGATTGGTTGGGTCTTCTTTGGTTGCCCTGCACAGGAGAACGGAGCTGGAAAGCAGGTTAGTGGGGTGGGGAGGGAATGCAGATTTTGCAGTAACCCCCCAGGAGTGGGGAAGGAATGGGGATTTTACAGTATCCTTTCTCTGTCATGCCCACCAATCCACGCTCCCCAATCCATGCCCACAAACTACACCCACCAAGCCATGCCACGCCCCACCAAGCCACACCTACAGAACTGGTAATAAAAAATTTTGAATCCCACCACTGGAATTAACCCACAAAGGGTTTTTCCAGCATCTAGCATGACAGCTGTCTTCCTCTACTGGTCCCAAGAAGTGGACCAGAGGTGGTATACAGCAGGTTCTGGAGAAGAGGTGGACCAGAGGTGGTATTCAGCAGGTTCTGACCAGTTCTGGAGAACCAGTAGTGGAAATTTTGAGTAGTTCGGAGAATCAGCAAATACCACCTCTGACTGGAGATTTTACAGTATCCTTCCCCTGCCATGCCCACCAAGCCACAGAACTGGTAGTAAAAATATTTGAATCCCACCACTGAGGTGGATCTGTTCTCTAAAGCACCAGTGGGTAGCACAAGAAGCAACGAATGGAAACTTATCAAAGAGAGATTCAACCTAGAAGTAAGGAGAAACTCCAGAACAATTAATGAGTGGAATACCTTGCCTTCAGAAGTTGTAGACGTTCCATTGATGGAAGTTTCCAAAAATAGACTGGATCACTGTTAGACTGGGATGGTATAAGGTCTCTGCCTTGAGCAAGGGACTAGACTAGAAGTGCAATCTCAAAAACAGTAACTGTAAGAGCTATTCCCCAAGACACCCGAGGGTCAGGCAAGGAATAATGGATGGAAATTAATCAGGAGAGAATCAACTTAGAAATAAGGAGGAATCTTCTGACAGTAAGAACAATCAACCGACGGAACAGAAGCTGCCTTCAGAAGTTGTGGGAGCTTCATCCCTGGAGGCTTTCAAGAAGAAACTGGACTGTCATCTGTGAGAAATGGTGTGGGGTCTCCTGCTTGGGCAGGGGGTTGGACTAGATGACCTGCAAGGTTCCTTCCAACTCTGATTATCTGTTAATCACTTAAACATAAGTCAGTGGTGTGTGGCCGCAGACAAAAGAGCCAATGCAATCCTTGGTTGTATAAACAGAGGCATAGAATCAACATCATATGACGTATTAGTATCACTTTCATAAAGCCTTAGTAAGGCCACACCTGAAATCCTGCCTCCAGTTTTGGACACCACATTATAAAAAAAAGGATACTGAGACTTTGGGAAAAGTGCAAAGAAGAGCAACTAAGATGATTAAAGGCCTGGAGATAAAACATATGAAGAACGGTTGCAGGATTTGGGTTTGGCCAGTCTAGACAAGAGAAGGACTTGGGGGTGGGGGGACATGATAGAAGTATTCCAATATTTGAGTCACTGCCACAAAGAGGAGGGAGGGTGTCAATTTATTCTCTAAAGCACCAGAGGGCAGGACAAGAAACAATGGATAGAAACTAATAAAGGAGAGAAGCAACCTGGAATTCAGAAAAAAACTTCCTGATAGAGAGGACAATTAAGCAGTGGAACAACTTAACTGCAGAAGCTGTGGGCGCTTGATCCCTGGAAATTTTTAAGAAGAGACTGGGCAGCCCCTTGTCTGAAGTGGTATTTATTTATTTTATTTATTTATTTATGAAATTTCTATACCGCCCTTCTCCCTAGGGACTCAGGGCGGTGTACAGCCATTCTAAACCCCAAAACAATACAAAAGTTAAAAAGAATTAAATTAGACACTGGCTGATTAATAAGAACCCCCCCCCCTTAAAATCCTGGTTTAAATTGAGGATAATATGGAGACCAATTAAAACCATCTCAGCCCAGGCCGGCCTGCTCAAAGAGCCAGGTCTTCAACGCGCGCCTGAAGGCCCTCAGGTCCGTGCCGGTACGAAGTTCCGGCGGCAGAGTATTCCAGAGGGCAGGGGCCCCCACAGAGAAGGCCCTCCTCCTCGGGGCCGCCAGACGACACATAGCGGCCAACGGCACCCGGAGCAGACCCTCCCTGTGTGAACGCACCGGCCTGCTGGAGATCACTGGTAGAATGCGGTCCTGCAGGTAACCTGGTATATGTTCTGCTTGAGCAGGGGGCTGGACTAGAAGACCTCCAAGGTCCCTTCCAGCTCTATCCTGATTAGGTTGATTTCTCAGATCTCTTCCAGTCCTATGAGTCTATGTTCTATTTACGTCACAGCCTTCATGAGCCCAGAAAGTATGGACCTATTTATGCAAATGGAATGCTCTCCCTTTTCCTTCACCTTGAAGTACTGTAGACAATCACATGATGTTCTCCAGAATAGGCAAACACCCCATGGTTCATCTCTCTGGGCCAAAGGGTGAACATGACCTCATTTTTTGAAGTTTACTCAACATGATCAAAGTAAGGGATGCTTAGTAGCGTGTTTTGTTAGCTTTGCTTTTCAATGTATTTACTAGGAAATCATTTCTGCCTATGCCAGGAATGTGAAGCCTGAAGCTCTGGAGCTACATGCGGCTCTTTCGGCCCTCTATTATGGCTCCCTGTTGACTGATCCCTCCCCTCCCCGTCACTCCTCGCATGGCCTGAGAAGGTAAGGGTGATGGTGGAGGATGGAGACTGATTACATATTCCAGAGCAGGAGGCGACTGGGTAGGAATGAGTGACATTGAGCTGGCCATGCCCACCCAGTCACACCGATTGTTAAATTATTGGCTCCCGGTGTTTTCTTTTCTGTGGGAAATGGGTCCAAATGGCTATTTGAGTGTTAAAAGGTTGCAAACCAGAGGTGGTATTCAGCAGATTCAGTTCTTAAGAACCGGTAGCGGAAATTTTGAGTAGTTTGGAGAACCGGCCAATCCTACCTCTGACTGGCCCCACCCCCATCTATTCTCTACCTCCCATTGAGTCCCAGCTGATTGGCTGGGTCTTCTTTGGTTGCCCTGCACAGGAGAATGGAGCTGGAAAGCAGGTTAGTGGGGTGGGGAGGGAATGGGATTTTGCAGTCCCTTCCCCTGGAGTGGGGTGAAAATGGGATTTTACAGTATCCTTCCCCTGCCACGCCCACCAAGCCACGCTCATAGAACTGGTAGTAAATTTTTTCGAATCCCACCACCACTGTTGCAAACCCCTGGCCTATGGCATTGTGCAAAGTCACTTCTGGATGGCTGGTTTGAATTTAGTTTACTTTAGTTTACTTTATTTGTCATTGCACCTCATACAACAAAATTAAATACCATCTTCAGTGTACATTATGACTATGAAAATAAAATACAAACACACATTCTTCACATTCTATATAATTGAATTGAAACCCCCCGATATTGCATTAATAGCGCATTAGACAGTAGAATTCAATTGAGCTACTGTCCTGGGATAGAAGCTGTTTTTCAGCCTATTTGTCCTTGTTTTTATTATCCTCCTGTACCATCTTCCAGAAGGTAATAGTTAAAAAAAAAAAAGGCTGCCCAGGATGAAATGGATCTTTGAGAATGTTTTGAACTTTCTTAAGGTAGCGGGAGCTATAAAGCTATAAAGATGTCCTTCCATGTATGTTGTTGCTAAGTCATCTCTCCTGCCCTCTACACAGATAGCTGTCTGTGTCCATTCAAAAACCTTAAAGTACTGTATGGGCAGATGTGTTCCAAACTTGGTAACTCTAAGACCTGTGGACTTCAACTCCCAGAGTTTCCCAGCCAATAATGGTGGCTGGGGAATTCTGGGAGTTGAAGTCCACAAGTTGCCAAGGTTGGACATCCCTACTATAAAATTGGGTTTAAAAAAAAAACAAAAAACAAAATTGCAACTCCCCAAGACAATAAAAGAAAAGAGATCATGTTGGACAGTTGGGTTTATTTTGAGCAATCGCCCTGCCATTGCAACCTCAAAAATATGACCATTAGTTCTCTGGTGGATGCCCTCTCCTTCTGCAGCTGCTGGAAAACATGTTTATTCACAGGTTAGGAAGCACCATGGAAACAGAAATAGCTTTACAATATTTCCCCAGTTGAGATGTTTGCTGCTTGCTCCAAACTTACACACCACGTAAATGAAGGAGGCATGGAGAGAAGTAAAAACAATATCTGACCATAGCTGTCAAAATATGTCAACTGCTATGACAATACTAAAGAACCATTTATCAACCTACTAATATCACTCCACCATCATATAACACCGCTGCCATTGTCTGGCTATATTTGGTTTTATTTATTTACTAACTAACTTATTTTACTGATTTATTTATTTTTAAGGGACGTGGTGACTCAGTGGCTAAGACACTGAGTTTGTCGATCAGAAAGGTCAGCCATTCAGCGGTTCAAATCCCTAGTGCCGTGTCATGGAATGAGCTGCTGTCGTTGTCCCAGCTTCTGCCAACCTAGCAGTTCGAAAGCATGTAAAAATGCAAGTAGAAAAATAGGGACCTCTTTGGTGGGAAGGTAACAGTGTTCCGTGTGCTTCTGGCATTTAGTCCTGCTGGCCACATGACCATGGAGACGTCTTTGGACAGCGCTGGTTCTTCGACTTTGTAATGGAGATGAGAATCATCCCCTAGAGCTGGAAACAACTAGCACATATGTGCAAGGAGGGGAACCTTTATCTTTTTAACCTGCATTTATTGTTTTTTTTAACAAGTAGCTCAAGGGGGTGGTGGACATAACCAACATACCTCCCTTCTCCTATTTTCCTTACCACAACAACAACCTGTGAGGTGAGCTGGGTTCACAGAAAGGCACTAGGCCAAAGTTACTCAACTGGCCTTCACGGCTAAGGCAGAACTAGAACTTCCAGTGCCTGGTTTTCTAGTCTGCTGCCTGAACCACTAGTATTTCTCATGTCAAGGCTCCAGCATGCACCTCCATTCAAATCATAAGTCTCTAGCCGCATCTCTCAAAATAAAAAAGATTGATTTATTAGGAGTTAACATGCCGGTGTTTCCTGGTTGCAGCCGACTCTGACACATCATTCATTTCACCCTTGACCCTAGTCTTCCCTCCACCCCCTGGATGTATATTCTCCAATGAGACACATCCATAGCCAAGAGTCATCAATCATGCTCTCCTGTGCCCCAACAGCTTCGGTGACCAAGGCGATTATCTGAACTATTTAAGGAATGCACTGCTTTCTCCAGCTCCCTTTCTGCTGGCAGCCAAAAAGACCAAAGAAGTATTTTTTTAGTTCACATCTCAACTTTGATAATTGGAAGATTTGTGGACTTCAACTCAAGCCACCCAGATGGCTTTCATGGCTAAGGTAGGACTAGTACTCAGTCTCCTCGTGATTGGCCCAAATTCACCCAGCCATGCTTAAGGCAGCACTCGAACTCACAGTCTTTAGCTTTCTAGCCTGGTGCCTGAACCAATTAGGCCAGTATTTCTCAACCTTGACAACCTGAAGATGTGTAGATTTCAACTCCGAGAATTGCTGGCTGGGGAATTCTGGGAATTGAAGTCCACATATCTTCAAGTTTCTCATGTTGAGAAACGCTGCACTAGATTATTTTGGCTTATGCCATATATCTGGAGGAGCAGATGTGAAAGAAGGAGCCCTTGAGACCCAGTTAAGATTTTACTTTAGGCAGCATGAAGATCCTCCTCCTCTTTTAACGACCCCATAATCCCTTACAGGATGGTGTTTGGGCAGGTGAATGGAGTTGAGTGTTTACTGGCCAGATGCCTTTCCTGTCACCAAAGTGGAGTTTTTTTCCAGCAGATATATACTGTATATACCCTTTAATATGCAGCATGAAGATGCTGGAATAAAATCAAATTTGCTGGTCGGAAGGTCTCAAAAGATGATCACATAAATCCGGGATATTGCAACCGTCATAAATATGAGTCAGTTGTCAAGCATTTGAGTTTTGATTATGCGACCATGGGAATGCTGCAATTGTCGTAAATCTGAAAAATGATCATAAGCAGGGGGTGGGATTCAGCTGGTTTGGACTGGTTCAGGTGAACCAGATATTAAATGTACATCTGGTTCACTGAAAAGGTCGTTAAACCGATTGGCTCGCCCTGCCACCCCACCCCTCCCCTCCCCTCCCCTTCCTGGAGTTTCCACGCAGCCCGTCTTGGATGCAGATAAGTGCAGAGTCTGTGTGGAGGCTCTGGGAGGGGGAAAATGGGCCTTCTGGAAGTTCCAGAAATCTGGAAATGGGCCTGTTTCTGGCTTGTGGAGGGCCTCCGGAGCCCGGGGAAGGCTGTTTTCACCTTTCCAGAGGCCTGAGGGAAGCCTCCAGACTCTGGGGAAGGCAAAAAACAGCCATCCCGGAAGTTCCAATAGGCCACGCTCAACATGGCCACGCCCACTCAGCAACTGAGCAGAGAACCGGTTGTTGGAACTTTTGAATCCCATCCCTGGTCATAAATCCCTTTTTTCAGTGCTGTTGGAACTTTGAATGGTCACTAAATGAACCTTTGTAAGTTGGGGACTACTTGTACAAATATTTATGAGCCAGTCAAAGCATGCCTGGGAATAATACAATCCCTCAAATGTAGAAGTTCAACAGACTAGTTATACCTAACTTAGCCTACCTTATTTTTATTTTACTTATTATGAAATTCATATCTTCTTGGCCAATTAAAAAGCACACCTGGGATCATTTTCTGGCACCAGGCATCCTTTATTTATTTTGTCAAGTTAGGAGCATTCCACAAGGTCATTAAGAAATGTGTTTACCGCAATAATTTTTATCAGAGCCTTAAATGCTTTCAGGTAGTGCGGAGATCAGGTGACAGGGAAGGAGAATTGTGATAAAACATGTGTCATAACATCACAACGTGAACCCAACGCTTTAAATTGGGAGGTTAATGGTCATTAACTCCCATCATCCTGACCAGGAGTTTTTCATAATGAAGGTATGTACACAGCACACTAAATTCATTTTTTTTGCCTGGATGAAATCCATAGAATAGAAAGGAAAGGAAAGGAATGGAATGGAATGGAATAGACTAGGATAGGATAGAAAATTAGAGTAGAATAGAAAACATGGAATGAAATAGACTAGACTAGAACAAGAATAGAACAAGAATAGAATAGAATAAGGAACAAGAATAGAATAGAACAAGAATAGAATAGAATAAGGAACAAGAATAGAATAGAACAAGAATAGAATGGAACAAGAATAGAATAGAACATGAAAAGAACAAGAATAGAATAGAACCAGAATAGAATAGAACAAGAATAGAATAGAACAAAAATAGAATAGAACCAGAATAGAATAGAATAGAACAAGAATAGAATAGAATAGAACAAGAATAGAACAAGAATAGAATAGAACCAGAATAGAATAGAATAGAACAAGAATAGAATTGAACAAGAATAGAATAGAACCAGAATAGAACAAAAATAGAATAGAATAGAACAAAAATAGAATAGAATAGAACAAGAATAGAATAGAACAAGAATAGAATAGAACAAGAATAGAATACAGCTGGAAGCAGAGGTGGTATTCAGCAGGTTCTGACCAGTTCTGGAGAACCGGTAGCGGAAATTTTGAGTAGTTTGGAGAACCGGCAAATACCACCCCTGACTGGAGATTTTACAATATCCTTCCCCTGCCATGCCCACCAAGACATGCCCACAGAACCAGTAGTAAAAAAAACCTTGAATCCCACCCCTGGCTGGAAGGAATCTTGGAGGTCATCTAGTCCAGCCCCCTGCTCAATCAGGACACCATATACCACCTCAGACAAGTGGCTGTTCAGTTTCTTCTTAAAAACCTCCAGTGATGAAGCAACCACAACTTCTGAAGGCAAAGCTGTTCCACTGGTTAATTGTCCTCACTGTTAGCAACTTTCTCCTTCATTCCAGGTTGCTTCTCTCTTTGATCAGTTTCCAATCATTATTTCTTGTCCTGCCTTCTGGCGCTTTGGAGAGTAGCTCGACTCCCTCTTCTTTGTGGCCACCCCTGAGATATTGGATGACTGCTATCATGTCACCCCTGATTCTTCTTTTCTATAGACTAGCCAGACCCAACATCTGCAGCCGTTCTTGGTATAGTTTGTGATCTGAATCCAAAGTCTTAAAACCTAACCAGGAATAAATATATCAGTCAAACTTGGCACATCACACAAAGTCATTGCATCAACAAAAGGGCTTGTGGGGAAAAAAATCCAACAGATGCATTCATAGAACATAGAACAGCAGAGTTGGAAGGGACCTTGGAGGTCTTCTAGTCCAGTCCCCTGCTTAAACAGGAAACCCTACACCACTTCAGACAAATGGCTATCCAATCTCTTCTTAAAAACTTCCAATATCGGAGCATTCACAACTTCTGGAGACAAGTTGTTCCATTGATTAATTGTTCTGTCAGGAAATTCCTCCTTAGTTCTAGGTTGCTTCTCTCCTTGATGAGTTTCCACCCATTGCTTCTTGTCCTGCCTTCTGGTGCTTTGGAAAATAGGTTGACCCCCTCTTCTCTGGGGCAGCCCTTCAAATATTGGAACAATTCTATCATGCCTCCCTATTCAAACAATTATCTGCCCATCAATACTCCCTATAAAACAAGAGTTGTGCATTCTCCATATCAAAAACTGGACACATGCTAGCTTTTACTACTTACGATTCGGCTACCCTTTGTAAGAGGTCGCAGTAAAATAAGACAGGTTTGGAGCTTCTGTCTTAGTGGAATTGTACACACACTCAGAGATAATCCCCAAAGAATGTGCATTGCATCTAAATCGCCTCATTTTCCGTTCATTTCAGCTTTTACGTTGCTGCCAAGAAACGCATCTCAGCTGTTGGGGACTTAGGAAAAAAAGTAACATTTTAAAATTTAAAAAACCCAAATGGAGCAAATCGTTTATAGACAATCGAAGGGTAAGCCTACCCAGGAAGACAGCAAATAGAAGTCAAGGGGGAAAAAAGGAGACACAAAGGAAAGAATAAGAAGCATGTCAGCAAATATTGGTTTTTCCACGTGCCCTGCCCCATGCAAAGGAACCAAATATAGAAACTATCAGGTGATAAGAAGGACTTTGTTTAACAAGTATGGTCAATGGATTAGTCCTCCTGGGGAGGAGGGAACTGAAGCTGAAGGAAATAAGCCTCTGTGTTTTGGTGCACCTGCCAAGCCAAAGGAGATTCCATTGGGGAATAACAAAAATGAAAGGAAAAAAATGAGTTTACGACTAGTCTTCAACTCACAATGATCTGTACAATGACTGTTCGACGGTTCATGTAGCGAGTTACAGTGTTGCTGTTAAAACAATGACTTATGACCCTTTTTAACACTTTGTAGAATCCCCAATATCACATGCTTGGCAATGGGTTCAGATGATTGGCAATGGGTTCGTACTTATAGCAATAGCACTTATACTTATATACCGCTTCACAGTGCTTTTACAGCCCTCTCTAAGTGGTTTTACAGTCAACCTCTTCCCCCCCAGTCAGTCTGGCTCCTCATTTTTCCCATCTCTGAAGGACATAAATGCTGGTGAGAATCGAACTCCAGACAGTGGGCAGAGTTGGCCAGCAGTACTACATTTTAACCATTGCAAAGGAAGGAAGGAAGGAAGGAAGGAAGGAAGGAAGGAAGGAAGGAAGGAATAGCAATAGCATTTATATACAATACACTGTTTTACAGCCCTCTCTAAGCGGTTTACAGAGCCAGCCTCTTGCCTCCAACAATCTGGGTCCTCATTTGACTGACATCGAAAGGACGAAAGGTTGAGTCAACCCTGAGCCATTTAGAATCAAACTCCAGACAGTGGCAGAGTTGGACTGCAGTACTGCATTCTAATCACTGGGAAGGAAGGAAGGAAGGAAGGAAGGAAGGAAGGAAGGAAGGAAGGAAGGAAGGAAGGAAGGAAGGAAGGAAGGAATGAATAGCAATAGCACTTAGACTTATATACTGCTTTACAGTGCTTTACAGCCCTCTCTAAGTGGTTTACACAGAGTCACTCTAATTTCCATTCCATTCCCTGGCTACAGGAAATAACAAGTCTAAAGATAGCACACAACCTGAAATGTTTTTATTAGGGATAACCAAAGGAGAATATACGAAAGGGAATGAATGTCTAATGATACATATCTTAACAGCGGCTAGGATACTATATGCTCAAAGTTGGAAATTAGATAGTACGCCCACAGATGACATGATTATAAAAAAAGTAATGGATTGTGCAGAAATGAACAAATTCACAATGGAATTGCAGGAGAAGGAAGATAAAGAATTCTATATGGCCTGGGAAAAGCGGTATATCTGGTTAGAAAATAGAAAGAAAATATAATGCAAAAGTAGAAGCTTTAAAGTGTAAGTGTAAATAATGTGTATATGTGTGTGTGTATGTATGTATGTATAGGAAAATGGTGTAACTGATGTCACAAATAACTGCAAAAAATGTATATAGAACTTATTTTTTAAAAGGTGAAAATTTAATAAATTTTATTATAATTTTTTCCATTCCATTCCATTTTCTATTCTATTCTCTAAAACTTAAAAAGAATGTAAAGGAAGGAGCTAAACATTTTGGTTCCATTTTGCAAGTCTTACATGATCTTAAGACATACATTTTGCACTCTGTCTATAACTCAAGGATCTCCGCACTGAGCTGGATAGATCCCATTTCTACCATTTTACACTTCCAACACCTGAATTTCTTCCTATCCAGCACCTTATACAAAGAAAAGGAAATCAGCCAGGATGAGGAAAAAAAGTGCTACTTTCGATCATTAGCTTGCAAAAAGGAAAAGTAGTTTAGCTTTTGTTTTCTGGATGGTTTTCTGTACCCAAACAACACACAGCGACTCTTTGTTAATTATTTAATTGTCCGCAGCCATGCAAGACTGAGATAAAATAAGATTAAAAAACAAAACAAAACACTCCACGCTTTTAGATACAGGAAAAAACAACCGCAAAGTTGGTAAGAAGCCCTCATAACCAAGAAAGGAGGTTATCCACAAACACAAACATGTTATGGCCCTCAACAATTATTTAAAACTCGCGAGAGGAAATAAACATTTAAAATTCAAGGTTGGTTGAGAATTTTTATAAATCACTCCCAAGGCAGATAATTCTACAGGATGATCCCAATGATTTTAATTCTCCCAATGCAATAATATAACACCGTGATGGTGAACCTGTAGCATGCAGAACCATTTGTGCCGGCACGTGAGTTGCAGGCAAACTTACCTCACTGCTCATGCGCGCGCCTCACATCTGATTTTCGGCCAGTTTGAGGCCTTTTTCGCCCCCCCCCAAAGGCTTGAGGAAGGCCTCTGCAGGTTTTGTAGGCCAAAAACTAGCCCCGTTTCGTTACTTCCTATTTTTCTGAAAATACTGGAAGTGATGAAACGGGGCTAATTTTCGGCCTGCAGAATCCTGCAGAAGCCTTCCTCAAGCCTCCGGGAGGCCGAAAAAGCCCTCAAACCGGCCAAAAATCAGCTGTGAGGTGCAATGTAGGTAAAGGGGCAGAGGTGGGTGGGTGGGGATTATACACGCATGCGTAGGGGCATGGGGCGCACATTGCCTTCTGGGTGCTGGCACATGAGCGTGCAAGCACGTGCACAATTTTTGGCACAGGAGCCCAAAAAGATTAGCCACCACTGATATAACAGACAATGCGTTCAAACTCCCCCCACCTTTCCATATGCAGCTCATGGTGCCTTCACAGACTAATCTAGGCCTTGGACACATAAAGGCAAGTACAAAGTGTTTTCATTAAAATTTGTAAAACGTTTACAAATTCCTGCCACTAAGTAGAACATCGTTTCTCAAACTTGGCAACTTTAAGATGTCAGACTTCAACTCCCAGTATTCTCCAGCTGATAGTTTGTGGAATTTTTGTGTACAGTCCCAGTGTACAGCTTCCCAACGCCTTGTTTTTAAATAAATGTTGGCTGAAATACCAGTTAAATCATTAGCTAGCGTGGTCACGCTTTACCTTTCCAAACTGCCTGGAAATTTGTTTTGTAGCAAGTTAAATTTTTTTCTTAGAATTAGAGATGTAACAATAGGGGAAAAAACACACTAATCAAATTCCTGAAGGCACAGGGCTGTTGGGTGGGTGGAGGTGACAACAACACAATTTAATCCTGCAAATTACAGGGGGGGGGGGGGGGAGGAATCAAAATTAAAACAAAAATGCAATAGATGTTCCTCCACAGTCATTCCCTTCCAGCCCATCGACATTTCTTACTTGTTAGCAAATTTTGGAGGGGATCCAGGCTGCCTTACCCTTCTTAAGACTTAGAATAACTTTGTTGTCTCTTTGAATGTACACTAATCAGCATACATTAAAATGAAATTTCACTGCATATGGCTCTCAAAGGGTTATCACCTCCCTTACACACTACATTAAGCATGACAAAATAAATAAATAAATATACAAGTACAAACTTATGCATATACCCCTATATATATGACACAGAGAAATACCGCAGTCTAGTTCGGATGCATACATGTATATGACGAGAGAACAAATCTTGCGAGTTCACCAGACGGATGGCCTAGGGAACAAAGCTGTTACAGAATCTCGTAGTCTGGCTAGAAATACTTCAAAACCTCCTCCCAGAGGGGAGCAACAGCAACAGACCCTAAAGTGGGTGTGTGGGGTCTCTAACAAAGCTTCGAGCTCTAAGCACACAGCGCTTATAAGCAGAATCCTGAATAACGGGAAGTGAGAGTCCTATAATCTTCTCCGCTGCCCTCACCACTCTCTGTAGAGGCTTTTTATCTGAGGCATGGCTACCACCAAGCCAAAGAGGGATGCAGTTTGTTAAAACACTCTCAATTGTGCCTCTGTAAAATGTGGCCAGGCCAGAAGGAGAGAGATGTGCTTTCCTCATCTGACCCAGGAAATGCAGATGCTGGTTTGCACGCTTCACCAAGGATGACGTATGAAGAGAGACCAAGTCAGATTGTTAGTTATCTGCACCCACAGAGACTTAATACTATTTTCCACCTCTACAGCTGCATCCTTGATACTGAGTGGAGTATGACTGTGCCAGTTCTTTCTAAAATCTACAATGATGTCCTTTGATTTATTAACATTTAGAACCAAATTACTTTAATTGCACCAACTGCACCAGAGCCTTCACCTCTTCCCTATGCGTATCTTCGCTGTCGTCCCGGATAAGACCCATCTCTGCTGTGTCATCCGTATATTTCGCAATATGATTTGAAGCAGATTTTTCATATGCTGAAAAATGCAGGCAGTCCCCAATTTACGACCACAATGGAGCCCAACATTTCTGTTGCTAAGCGAGACATCGGTTAAAAAATGAGTTTTGCCCCCATTTTACAACTTTTCTCGCCACATTTGCGGAGTGAATCACCACAGTGGGTTAAATTAGTTAAGACACTCATTAAGTGAATCTGGTTTCCCCGTTGACTTCCCTAGGCAGCCTTGAGTTAATAAATGTGGAAGGGCTGGAAGGGAAGAAAATAAAAAACCTATGCAGACGTTTTATCACCAAACTACGTATCCTCATCAGTGCTGCAAAATTACAAACGTTGTCATCTTCCCCTGTAGGGCTTGTTGCCATCTCTAAATCATTTGGGTCATCCTTTTCCACATTTTTTGACTTTTTCAGATGCAGGGCGGTAGTGGGATTCTACCAGTTTCTCTACCGGTTCAGTGATCGCGCACTTCGCGTGTGGGCCCGTGCACGCACCTAACACGCGCACAGCTTCCTAAACAGCAATCTAGCATGCCAATTAGCTGAGAGGATAAAGAAAAGCGCAGGGGCGGTTGCTACTGGTTCGGCTGAACCGGAAGTATTTATTTTTTTGCTACCTTTTGCTACCGGTTCGGATGAACCGGGCAGAATCTCACCACTAACATTTCACCACTGATGCAGGGACTGGAAATGGATAGAAACAATACTCATATCAGGAAGGGGTTGATTCTTGATTGCCTTCTAATGCTAGTCTTTGGAGACACAAATGGCTTTCTTACAAAACTTCAACTCGATATCTCTTGGCTACATCTACATTACCAGGACCTACACTGTGGAGATCCATTAACTACGGATAAAATTAATTATCCATCAATTATGGATAAACTATCTTCTCCTGAAGACCTCAACCTCCCATTTCATACTGTGAATATCATTTCCCCATGCAATAAAACAGATAGATATATTATGTTACATACAGTATATTAACAGCTGCAAGGATTTCGTACGCACAACTCTGGAAGGAAAAAAGGGTTCCACCGGAAGGCATGGTTATAAAAAAATAATAGATTGTATAGAGATGGACAGGCTAACGATGAAAATAAAAGACAGAGAAGATTCAATTTATTATAGGATTCAATTTATTATAATTTATTATAGGTGTGCCTGGTATGAGTAGTTTAGAAATAAAAAGAAAATGAAATGGCAATTAGGAAAAGAATGAGGGAATATGTAAATATGTAAATATACCATGGAGAAGATTGAGATGTAAGGATAAAAGGTATTGACTTATAGTAAGAGTAAGATGTAATGATAAAGGAATAAGTAAATACATATACTGAAAAATGTGAGGAGATGCAAAAGATGTCTTGATGTTGATAACAATGTATAAAGTTTTGTTTTACATTTTTAAAATTTGGAAACTTAATAAAATTTATTTTTTAAAAAAGAATATCATTTCCCATCCACCCACCCTGATTAGGCTCATTGATTTTCTCAAACAGGCACTCCCCGGCTTGCAACAGATCATTTAGTGACCGGTTGAAATGACAATGACACTGAAAAAAAGAGACTCTCAACTGTTTTTCACACTTACGACCGTCGCAGCAACAGATTCATATTTATGACGGTTGCAGTGTCCCCTTTTGTGACCTTCCAACAAGCTAAGTCAATGGGAAAACCAGATTCAATTAACCACTGGGTGGCTAACTTTAACGCTGCTGATTTGCTTAATGACTCTGGCCAAAATGACCATAAAATGGGGCAAAATTCACTTAACCATTGCCTCGCTTAACAGCAGAAATGTTGAGCTCAGTTGTGGTTGTTCAGATGAGGGTTTCTGGTAGATGCTCCTGCCTTCCAGTGAAAGCAACGCAGTGAACCGACCACGTAAAAAGATTTTATGTTTCGGAGGCCATGATTTGATTCAACAATACTGAGCGCCATATTGGATTCTTTGTTTGGATCCTGATATCGTTGAAATTCCAGTCACATTTCCATTCAAGAGAAAGAAGGGTGGAAGGGAGCCAGTGAATTAGCATCTTGTTTCCATGAAAATGCCTCAGCATGCTAAATCCATGTTAAGTATCCCAGCACAATGCAAGGATGTTCTTGAGTGGATGCTATGCTCAGCTAGAGCTCATTTGGACTTAGACAGAGTTGGAAGGAACCTTGGAGGTCTTCTAGACCAACCCCACCCCCCAGCTTGGGCAGGAAACCCTGCATTTACCCTCTACGCAGGGAATCCCCAACTTATGACCTCAATTGCGCCCCACATTTCCTGTCGTTAAGCGAGAAAGATACAGGAAGTGCGTTTTGCCTCATTTTACGACTTTTCTTACCCAGGGCCCTGAAGTGGATCACTGCAGTTGAGAAGTTGTGAAGGGAACCTGGCTTCCCCATTGGCTTGTCTTGTCAGGAGGTCACAAAGGGGGATCACGTGACCTTGCCCCCCCCACAACTGACATAAATATGAACCAATGGCCAAACATTTGAATTTTGATCTGCAAAGATTATAAGTGTGAAAAACCACCACGACGTCACATTTTTTTCAATGACATTGTAACTTTGAACGGTCAGTGAATGAACTGTTGTAAGTCAAGGACTACCTGTACCATTTCAGACAAAGGGCTGTCTGCAATCTCTTCTTAACAACCTCCGCTGATGGAACACTCACAATTTTGTTTCATTGGATAACTAGGTTGATACTCATGCTTCGCTACGAAACTGTGTGGTGGGACTTAGTTTTGGGGGAGGAAAATAAAGGGTGGGGGAATTTTGCCTCTGCCTACCAGCATCCATTGGTATTCATTTAGCTAGCATCCTGTCAGTGTGTGATAGAGTTGAGGGCTGTTTGGAAACTGAAACAGTATTTGCTGTATGAGCAAGGAGAGAGCAAGGAGCCTGGGCGTAGCTTAGCTCAATTGTTTTGTACTAACGCTGCTTGGTGCTGTGAAACTGAAACTCCTCTCCTCTGCTTGTGTTTTGCATTTGGAACAGATTTATTTTCAGGTGCGGAGAGGGTGTAGAACTTTAGCATCAGAGCGCGTTAATAATAATAATATAAGAAATACTAATGCTCTGATGGTCATTTCAAAAAATCCTTTCTTAGTGAGCACCTAGAAGCCAAGAGGAACCTACGTGCCAAATTTCAAGTTTGTAGGCCTTACGGTTCTGGAGATTTCATGATGTGTGAGTGGTATTTCGCTTTTATAAATATAGATTGTCCTCACTGTCAGAAAGTTTCTTCTTCGTTCTAGGTTGCTTCTCTTCTTGATGAGTTTCCATCCATTGCTTCTTCTCCTGCCTTCAGGTGGCCTGGAGAATAGGTTGACCCCCTCCCCTCTTTCCCAAAGATGATGTCCATGGAACATCTTAGGACAAGGCTATCTCAAAGCTAGAATAACCTACAAACGACACATCAAGCCCAACTCAGACTTTTCAACCGGTCTAAACTAGGATTTAATATCCGGATAGCTAAACATCCATGTTCAGTTCAGTTTAGTTGACTTTATTGTCATTGCACCTCATACAACAAAATTAAATGCCATCTTCAGTGTACATTATAACTATAAAAATAAAACACGAACACACATCCTTCGCATCCTATGCAACTGAATGGAAAACCCCTGATATTGCATTAATATTGCACTATAGAGTAGGATTCAATACAGTTATTGCCTTGGGATAGAAGCTGTTTTTCAGCCTATTTGTCCTTGCTTTTATCCTCCTGTACCATCTGCCAGATGGTAATAATTTAAAAAAAGGGGGTGCCCAGGATGAGATGGATCTTTGAGGATGTTTTGAAGTTTCTTAAGGCAGCGGGAGCTAAAAAGCTCTTCCAAAGAAGGGAGAGGGCAACCAATGATCTTCTGGGCAATGAAGTTAACCCTCTGGAGTCTTGTCCCATCTGCCCCTGTGCAATTGGCAAACCATACACAGATGCAGTAAGTTAAGATACTCTCTATGGTGCAGAGGTAGAAGGTCACCAGCAGTTTTTCATTCAGTTGCTTTTTTCTGAGACGTCTCAGGTAGTATAATCTTTGCTGGGCCCTTTTGACCAGGGCTGCAATGTTAGTACTTCAGGTCAGGTCCTCTTTTATGGTAACACCCAGAAACATGTCAGCTGTCAGGATTCCAGCAATTGCCCTAATTCTATATTCTACGGTAGTTACAATCCCTCGTTTCTGAGTATGCAGGCTAGGCTACAAGCTTCAACCCCTCAGCCATCAAAACAAGGGAGAAACCAGTGGTGGGTTTCCAAACTGTTTCCTACCGGTTCTATGCGCACTTCTATGCACGCACGCTTCATGCGTGCACACGGAGGACTTAAAGGCCGACCTCGGTCAACGCTAGTGAGCCATGTGAATCTGCTGAGCTACAAAACAAGGGAATATAGGAGAGGTAACGGCAGAGGCAGATGGACAGGGCCAACCAAAGGTGGCATTTGCCGATTCTTCGAACTAGTCAAAATTTCCGCTACTGGTATGCAAGAACTAATCCGAACCGGCTGAATGCTACCTCTGGGGGAAACATGGCAAAAGTTCAAAGTCAGCTATAGGAAACCTCTCTTAACAACTGGGGCAGATGTTATGCAGTCTGCAAGCCACAATGTTGCCTTTTTTTTGCCGAAACCTTAACAACCCCTGAACACAACTTGATTAGGAAGACGCATGAGTTCTTCGTTTGAAAGCTTTGAACTTACGAGGCTGGGGAAACTGATTCCATTTGCAAACATCATCATCATCATCATCATCATCATCACAACAAAAATAACTAACAAAATAATAAATAAAATAATACTAAAAATAAAATTAATAAAAATAATAAAATAATAGTAAAAATAAAACAAATAATGAAATAAAATATAAAAATAAAATAAAATAACTAACATAAAATAATAATGAAATAAATAATAAATAAAATATAATAAAATTAAAAATACAATAGCATAAAGTAATAAATAAAATAATAAATAAAATATAACATAAAATAATAAGTAAAATAATAAAATAAAAATAGGAATAATAATAAAATAAAAATATATAAAATAAAAAAATAAATATAAAATAAAAACATAAAATAAAATAAAACCAGCTTTCTGCCTGGCCTGCACTGAGCGTGTCCCCATGCAACCCAAAGGTTTGCAAAAGACAACATAGGACACCTAACATCAAACAGTCGAGGCTCCTTCAAACGTAGGAAGGGTTCTTGTGCATCGTCCCAGATCACCTTTTGATCTTCCACACTTTAACCACCCGTGCAGGAATTTCAACTTGTTTGTTTCCTTTCCAGAAAGCAACGCCTTTTTTCCAAATAGTTCAGGCTCAGGAGCCTTTCTGAGCACGCCAGCAAACGTTAAAGGCTCAAGAGTTTCTTCTCTCCCCCACCCACCTTTCCTGTAGTACAAGTACAGGCTCCCAGGTAATCATTTACTATTTTTTCCTTCTGACTTGAAGGTTGCAAACTCTTCAGAGTGCCGGTAAGGAATCACGGCAAGAGAAAAATAAACATTTAGGAACGAGCAAACACAGCTGCTACCAAGGCGGCTAAAACACCATGATATGCTTGCTGCAAAGGGGAGATTTTGTAGACAGTTTCATTCTGGAGAAACCATTTTCGTTTTGGGAGACATCAGAGTGAAAAATAACCAGGAATAGGTTAAATAACTGCTACGCCAAGCATCAAATCAAGCTGACCATGGCTTATGCCACAATGAAGGAGTTGAGAGCCCACATTTTAAAAACTTTGCAACAACCTGCAGAGGTAAGCTAGGCAAAGAGGTAACAAGTTTGTAGAGTAAAAGTCATACGGAAAGGGAATTTCAACTCAAGTCTTCCAATGATCAAGCTCAGTCCACTTCCCGCTGTACTACACAACCTTTTTAAAGCGCTAGGAAACTTTAGGGTTTCTCACCCCTCCCCACCCCAAAAATGTGTCAAACGTGGGTCCCAAAGGGGCTTTTTCAAGAGGCCACTGGCCTCCCTTTGTTTTTCCTTGCAGAGGTTTCGCTTCTCATCCGAGAAGCTTCTTCAGTTCTGATTAAATGGTGGGGAATGGAAGAATTTCAATTCCTTGCACATTTGCATCTTTTTAGAGGGTTGTTGAGGCCACTTGGAGGATTCAGATGAACTCCATGACCAGTGCTAAGGTGACTCCAAGGAACACAGTGGAGGATGGAAGGATTTATGTCATCTGGTCATTCGCGCTCTTTCTGAGAGTCGTTGAGGCCACTTGGAGGTTAATCTGTGCCCTCAGGGTCACCTGAATAGTGCAAATGGGTGTGAAACCTTCTTGGAACTGTTGGATACATTGTGTTGTAGAGATAGGTGTTGTTGTATCATACCTATTTGCACTATTCAGGTGACCCTAAGGGCACAATAAACTTCCAAGTGGCCTCAACGACTCTCAGAAGGAGCGCTAATGTCCAGAGGACTGCAAGGATCCTTCCATTCTCCACCATTCAGTCAGAACTGAAGAAGCTTCTTGGGTGAGAAGCGAAACCTCTTCAGAGAAAAACCAGAAAGTCCAAGTTGCCTCTTGAAAAAAGCACTTTTGGGCTACGTATGACCTGGATGACTGAGAATCTCCATAGATATTTAGCTATAACTACAGAACTGAAGAAGCTTCTTGAATAAGAAGCCAAACGCTTTCAAGGAAAAACAAAGATTAAGATTAACAGGGTTGGAAGGGACCTTGTAGGTCATCTAGTCCAACCCCCCGCCCAAGCAGGAGACCCTACACCATTTCTGACAAATGGCAGTCCAATCTCTTCTTGAAAGCCTCCAGGGATGAAGCTCCCACAACTTCTGAAGACAATTTCTGTTCCATGGATTGATGGTTCTCACTGTCAGAAAGTTTCTCCTTATTTCCAGGTTTAATCTCTCCTTGTTCAGTTTTCATCCATTATTCCTTGTCTGGCTTTCAGATGCTTTGGAAAATAGCTTGACCCCTTCCTTGTCTCTGTGGCAGCCCCTCAAATATTGGAAGACTGCTATCATGTTTCCCCTGATCCTTCTCTTCACTAGATTAGCCATGCCCAGTTCCTGCAACCATTCATCATATGTTTTAGCCTCCAGTCCCCTCATCATCCTGGTTGCTCTTCTCTGCACTCTTTCAACTTCTTTTCTACAGTGTGGTGACCAAACATTTCTTATCTTTGAGATTCTTCCTATTGAAGAAGGGAGCAATCCCAAGTGGCCCACCTGAAGGTAGAGGTGCAATGACAATAAAGTCAACTAAACTAAACTAAACATGGATGCCTTGCTATCTGGATATTAAATCATAGGTTAGACATGTATAGACTAAGGCATATGAAGAACGGTTACAGGAACTGGGCTTGGTTAGTCTAGTAAAGAGAAGGACCAGGGGAGACATGGTAGCGGTCTTCCAATATTTGAGAGGCTGCCACAGATAGGAGGAAGGGGGTCAATCTATTTTCTAAAGCACCTGAAGGCCAGACAAAGAATAATGGATGGAAATTGAACAAGGAGAGATTCAACCTGGAAATAAGGAGAAACTTTTTGACAGTGAGAACAATCAATCCAATGGAACAGCTTTCATTCAGAAGTTGTGGGAGCGCCATCATTTGAGACCTTCAAAAAGAGATTGGACTGCCATTTGTCCGAAATGGTGTAGGGTCTTCTGGTTGGGTGGGGGGTTGGACTAGATGACCTACAAGGTGCCTTCCAACTCTGATGATCTGTTATCTGTGTTAATAACAGGTTGTAAAGTCTGAGTTGGGCTTGATGCAGAGGTGGTCTTTAGCAGGTTCAGACCAGTTCTGGAGAACTGGTAGCAGAAATTTTGTGTACTTCGGAGAACTAGCAAATCCCACCACTGATTGGCCCCGCCCTCATCTCTTCTCTGCCTCCTGAGTCCCAGCTGATTGGCTGGGTCTTCTTTGGTTGCCCTGCAGGAGCATGGAGCTGGAAAGCAGGTTAGTGGGGTGGGAAGAGAATGGAGATTTTACAGTAACCTTCCCTTGCCATGCCCACCAAGCCACGCCCACCAAGCCATGCCATGCCCACCAAGCCAAGCCCACAGAACCGATAGTAAAACAATTTGAATCCCACCACTGGTTGCAATGATGCCTTCTAACACCCGCTGTCAAACACCTCTTGGCGACACCTATATTGGTTCAGTTTCAGGGATGCTAACAATGGAGCCGGCATCGAATGTATCTCCAGGAGTTTGAGTACACAGCTAGTCCTCGCCTTGCAACAGTTCATTTAGTGACAAATGTTGCCATGCCCACTGGGGAAAAAAAGGGACTTAGCACCGTTTTTCAAACTTACCACCGTTTGAAGCATCCCCAGGTGATCAAAATTCAGACGCTTTGGACTCCGGCTCATATTTATGATGGTCCTGGCATCCTGCTATGTCCCTTTTGCAACCTTCTGACAAGGTCAGGGGGAAGCCACACTCACTTCATAACTGTGTGACTCACTTAACGGCTGCAGGGATTCACTTAACAAATGTGTGACTTCCTTAATGGCCCCAGGGATTCACTTAACAACCGTGTTACTTAACAACCATGTGACTCACTTAACGACCATAGGGATTCACTTAACAATCATGTTACTCACTTAATGACAGCAAAACAACTAACAATTCATCAGTGGAAGGAGCTGCCTTGAGAAGTTGTGGCTTGCTTCCTCACTGCAAGTTTTGAAAAAAAGACTTGATATCCATTTGTCTGAAATGGTATAGAGTCTCCTGCTTGAACAGGGGGTTGGACTAGAAGACCTCTAAGGTCCCTTTCTGGTTCTATTACAGATAGTCCTAAACTTAACTACAGTTCACGTAGAGGCCATTCAACGTTACAACGGCATTGACTTCTGACTGTTTTTTCACAGTTATGGCCTTTGAAGCCTCTGTTTTGACCCCAATTCAGTCGCTTGGCCCCTGGTTCCTACTTAACGACCGTCACTGTGACCCGGCCAGGTGATCTTCACATGGGTCCTCTTTGGCCCCTTTCTCAACAAGCCAAGTCAAACCTTCGAGCCAGGTTCCCCTTAACAACCGGCTGACTAAACCTCCCCACTGCGGCAATTCGTTTAAAGACAGCAGCTGTGGCGAAAGGTCATTAAATGGAGCAGAGGACTCACTGAACAACCCATCTTGCTTCGCATAGGGACACGGGGAAGTGGGGGGTCCTCCATTGTTGTAGCCGTTAAGTCGGCATCCAAGCCTGCTCTGCCAGCTGCAGTTTACCTGTTGGTCTCGGAATAAGCCGACGCCGCCGCCGGAATCAGAAGGAGACGAGAAACGAGACCTCGGATTCTTCTCGATTTACTTTGGAGAAAGTGAAATCCACCTGCGGCGCCAGGAGGGGAGAGGATCCAGGAAGAAAGGATCCCGGGGTTCCAGTTGGACTTGGAAAAGGGCGCAGGTGAGCCGCGGGAGGGAGGCAGAGAGAAGTTCCGCAAAGGGAACAAAAACTGCTCAGGGCAAAGCAGCCCAACTCACCTGTCGCCTCGGGATCGCTCCGGAATCGAAGTCGGCTGTAGATCGCCTTCTGCCATCCCCGAAACTAAGTCAATCAGTAGATCTCCCGCTCTCTTTCTCTCTCCCACTTTCTCTCTCTCTCTCTCTCTTTCTGTCTCTCTCTCTCTTTCTGTTTCCCACTTTCTTTCTCTTTCTATCTCTCCCGCCCTCCCTCTTTCTCCCTCTTTCTTCTTTGCCTCTCTCCCTCTCCCTCTCTCTCCCCCAAGCTCTCTTTCTGCCTCTCTCTCTCTCTCCCTCCCTCCCTTTTTCTTTCTTTCTCTCCCTTCCTTCCCCTCCCTCCCCCTCCCTTTCTTTCTGCCTCTCTCACTTTTTCTCCCACTCTGTCTTTCTGCCTCTCTCTCTCCCTCTTTCTTTCCTTCTGCCTCTTTTTCTGCCTATCTCTTTCTCTCTTTCGGTCTCTGTCTCGCTTCTCCCTCCTTCTTTCTCTCTCTCTCTCTTTCTGCCCCCCCTCTTTCTCTCTCTCTCTCCGCTTCTGCCTCTTTTCGCAGGAGCCCGTCCGAATGGCTGCCCCTCATTGGGCATCGGGCGTCACGTGGCCGACCAAGACCGGGTTTGAGGGAGGGGTGTGTGTGAGGGAAGGTGGAAAAGTTTTGCGAAGTTTTGGGAACGCGGCGCTTTCGAGAGAATCGCGCCCCGTCTTTTCTTGCAAGCGAGCCGGGCGAGTTTTTGTTGTGGTTCTTTTTCTTCAGGTTGGGTTTTTTTTCCTTTCTTTTTTCTTTTTGGGTGGGTGGAACCTCAGGCGACACGGGATGAAAGGAAAAAGCCAAAAGAAGAGGATAAAAACCCCCCACACCAACCAACAATCTCTCTTACTTTGCTGTTTTGCCCAGGTAGATTTGGGATGCTGTTTCCTCTCCTCCGCCCTCAAAAAAATACCCCAGGAGAAGTTACTGGAGGGGAATAGGGCTCAGGAGTCAGAAGCCCGACCTGAGTTCAATCAATCAACCAATCAGAATAGAGCTGGAAGGGCAGATAACAGATAATCAGAGTTGGAAGGAACCTTGTAGGTCATCTAACAAATAACAACAAACAAATAAATAATCAGAGTTGGAAGGGACCTTGTAGATCATCTAGTCCAACCCCACTCCCCTGCCCAAGTGGGAGACCCTACACAATTTCTGACAAATGGCAGTCCAATCTCTTCTTGAAGGTCTCAAGTAATGAAGCTCCCACAACCTCCGTGGGCAAGGTGTTCCATTGGTTGATTGTTCTCCACTATCAGAAAGTTTCCAGGTTAAATTTTTCCTTGTTCAGTTTCCATCCATTATTCCTTGTCTGGCCTACAGGTGCTTTAGAAAATAGCTTGACCTCTTCTTGTCTGTGGCAGCCCCTCAGATATTGGAAGACGGATATTCTGTCTCCCCGGTCTTTCTTTTCCCTAGACTAGCCAAGCCCAGTTCCTGCAACCATTCTTCATATGTTTTAACCTCCAGTCCCTTAATTTTCCTGGTTGCTCTTCTCTGCACTTTTTCTAGCGTCTCAACATCTTTTTTATAGTCTATGTCCCAAACTGGATGCAGTACCCTATGTCTTACTAAGGCTTTATAGAGTGGCATTAGTACTTCCCTTGATCTTGATTATATCCCTCTGTTAATACAATTTAGGATTGCATTAGCTTTTTTGGCTGCTACACACCGCTGGCTCATATTTAGCTGGTTGTCCACTAAGACTCCAAGATCCCTCTCACAGTTACTACTATTGAGCCTGGTTTCACCCAGTCAATATGTGTACTTTTGGTTTTCCTTGCCTAAGTGTAAGACTTTACTTTTCTCTACATTAAATTTCATTTTGTTAAATATGGATGTCATTTAGTCCAGCCCCCTGCTCAAGCAGTACTCACAAGGAAGTCCCAAAGGTGCTTTTTTTCAGGAGGCAACTGGACTTTCTGGATTTTTCTCTTTTGAAGACGTTTCGCTTCTCATCCAAGAAGCTTCTTCAGCTCTGACCGGATAGTGGGGAATGGAAGGATTTCTATTCCTTGAAAACAGATGGCCATTGTCATCCTTAGAAGGTCCTTGAGGCCATTTGAAGTTTATCTATGTCCTCTAAAAGGATGCAAATGACCAGCTGTCTCCACCATTCTCCACCATCCAGCCAGAACTTAAGAAGCTTCTTGGATGAGAAGCGAAATGTCTTCAAAAAAAAAAACAAAGCAAAACAAGAAAAAGCCCAGTTGCCTCCTGAAAAAAAAAAAAAAAGCACTTTTGGGACAATTGTGACCTGGATGACTGAAAATCTCTACAGACTTTTAGCTATATAATTTGGGATGAACTCTCTTGGAATGGGGCGGGAGTAGGAATGGATTTCTAGGGGAAAAAATTGCAGACTACGGGAACCAGGAGCTCCACTCAGGTGACCCTGAGAGCTCAGATAAACCACCAAGTGGCCTCAACGATCCTCTAAAAAGGATGCAAATGACCAGCTCTGCCTGCAAGGAATAGAAATCCTTCCATTCCCCACCATCCAGTCAGAGCTGAAGAAGCTTCTTGGGTGAGAAGCGAAACATCTTCAAAGGAGAAAAACCAAGAAAGTCCAGTTGCCTCCTGAAAAAAAAGCACTTGTGGGATAACCAGGACCTGGATGAGGCTTCTTCTGCTGACTGCCAATCGCTGGCAGTTCGGCAATTCAAGTCTCACTGGCTCAAGATTGACTCCGCCTTCCATCCTTCCGAGGTTGGTAAATGAGGACCCAGATTGTTGTGGGCAAGAGGCTGACTCTGTAAACTGCTCAGAGAGTGCTGCAAAGCACTGTAAAGTGGTAGATAAGTCTAAGTGCTATTGTTATTGCCCTCCCTCCCTCCCTTCCTAAGTGGTTAGAATGCAGTATTGCAGGCCAACTCTGCCCACAGCCAGCAGTTCAATTCTGACCATCTCAAGATTGACTCCGCCTTCCATCCTTCCAAGGTCAGTAAAAGGAGGACCCAGATTGTTGGGGGCTACAGGCCGACTCTGTAAAACCACTTAGAGAGGGTTGTAAAACACTGTGAAGCGATATATAAGTGCTATTGTTTGTGAAGGAAGGAAGGAAGGAAAGGAAGGAAGGAAGGAAGGGAAATGAGGAGAAGAAAGGAAGGAAGCTGTGGTGGCTCAGTGTTTAGTGGAGTGCCATATTGCAGGCTAACTGCCCATTGCCAGAGGTTTGATCCTGACCAACTCAAGGTTGACTCAGCCTTCCGTCCTTCCAAGATCAGTAAAATGAGGACCCAGATTATTGGGGGCTACAGGCTGACTCTATAAAACCACTTAGAGAGGCCTGTAAAAGCACTGTGAAGCAGTACATAAGTCCAAGTGCTATTGCTATTCAATTTGAAAAAGTTCTCTGTCTGAGGCTTTCAAATCTAGGTGGGTGATCTTGAAAAATGAACACCAGCAGGGATTTCCTATGTCTCTTCTCACCTTTCCTTCCTCATTCGGAGAGTGAAATTGCCTCTCTTTATGCCAGAAAGATCCTCCTCAACCCAAATGTTGTGCCTGTGTTGATCGTGGCCTAAATATTGTACTGGATGAGCCGCCATTGTTTCTGGAATTATGCAGATGCTCTAAATGTCAAAGCACTGCAAAACCATGCCCAAAACCTGGAAGATGAAAAGGGGTGACCATTTTTAAAATTTTTTCTATCCTGTTCCTTTTTCTAGGTTTCAAGAGAAACGTTTGCAACTGAAGATACAAGAGGTTTCCCGGATGGGTTTTGTTCTCTCCTGCCTAGGATTCAAAGAGCATCAATGCCCTGATAGCCATTCTGGAAACACCATCAGGTGGGTGGGAAAAAAACAAAAACAGGTGTGCAACACACTTGCTCCATCTACTGGTCAGTCTTAATGTTTGGAAAACAAATTGCTTGTGTGTCCACTCATACTTGGCCAATAAAGAATTCTGTTCTGTTCTGTTCTCCATTCTTCTATTCTATTCTATTCTATTCTATTCTATTCTATTCTATTCTATTCTATTCCTCATTCTTCTATTCTATTCTTCATTCTTCTATTCTATTCTATTCTATTCTATTCTATTCTATTCTATTCTATTCTATTCTATTCCTCATTCTCCTATTCTATTCTTCATTCTTCTGTTCTATTCTTCATTCTTCTATTCTATTCTATTCTATTCTATTCTATTCTATTCTATTCTATTCTATTCTATTCTATTCCTCATTCTTCTATTCTATTCTTCATTCTTCTATTCTATTCTTCATTCTTCATTCTTCTATTCTATTCCTCATTCTTCTATTCTATTCTTTATTCTTCTGTTCTATTCTTCATTCTTCTATTCTATTCTATTCTATTCTATTCTATTCTATTCTATTCTATTCTATTCTATTCTATTCTATTCTATTCTATTCTATTCTATTCCTCATTCTTCTACTCTGTTCTGTTCAGTTCAGTTCAGTTCTATTCTATTAATAGAATATTAATATTATTTTTCCTTTTATCTCAAGATCAAACAGCAGACTTCTCGATGCGCTCATGTGTGCAGTCAAATACCTGGGACCAGAGAGAGTTCACATATCCTTGTGTTTCTCAAACTTTGGCAACTTTAAGATGGGTGGCCTTTGACTCCCAAATTCCCCCAGCCAACCATAAACTCTGGGAGTTGAAGGCCCTCTTAAATTTGCCAAAATATGAGCAATACCAAAGGGGACGCAATGGCTCAGTGGCTAAGACACTGAGCTTGTCGATCAGAAAGATTGGTGGTTCAGCGGTTCAAACCTAGCGCCATGTAATGGAGTGAGCTCCTGTTATTTGTCCCAGCTTCTGCCAACCTAGCAGTTCGAAAGCATATAAAAATGCATGTAGAAAAATAGGGACCCCTTTGGTGGGAAGGGAACAATGTTCTGTGCGCCTTCAACGTTTAGTCAAGCCGGCCACATGACCACGGAGACGTCTTCGGACAGCGGTGGCTCTTCAGCTTTGTAATGGAGATGAGCATCGCCCCCTAGAGCTAGAAACAACTAGCACGTATGTGCGAGGGGAACCTTTACCTTTACACTGAGCAATACATTCTGATTTCATATTTTAGAACATAATATAGTAGGGTTGGAAGGTACCTTGGTGGTCTTCTAGCGCAACCTCCTGAGATTCTATAAGATTCTGAACTAATGACTGTCCAGTCTCTTCTTGAAAGCCTCCAGTGACGGAGAACCCACAACTTCTATTTATGATGACCCAAAGGGGTGCGGCACAAAGGCAACACAGTCAAATAAGCAATAAGAATCCCTTTATTATCTCCAACTTTGTCTCCAATGTCCAGGTTACCTTAGGCTAGAGAAAAAGTCTCCCAGGAACAGCCTTTAACTGTGGAAAATTCAGTCCAAAACAAGGTACACACAAACTGTAACTTAAAATCCAGACAAACCAAACTGAAGTAATTAGTTTGACAGGGCAGGAGAAGGAATTTCAGACTTGGAAACATGGCAAAACTCACACAGTTGAGAAGACGCCAGGAACACAGATAAGCCATGACGATACCAGATAAATTCACAATTTGCTCCCAACAACTTGCTGTGCACAGCTTCCTCTTTTATACACTGTGTTCCCAGCTGCAGCTAATGAAGGGAATCAGGGCCCTTTCCTCCCCCGTAAGCCACGCAACTCACTTTGCTCCCTTCTTCGTTCTTCCCTGTGTGCCCTAGGATGAAGAGGGGGGTGGGCCTGGGTCTTCCTCTGAATTCCCTCTCCCTTGCTTTACCTCTTTCCTGCTCTGCCCAGCCAGACTTTGCCCTTCCCCAGTTTCCTCCACAACCAACGGAACCACACCCCCACTCCCTGTCAGCTGTTTGGCTTCCCCCTCCGAGTCAGATTCTGATAGGGGCATGACACTATTGTTATCACCTTTATTGTCAGAGTACAACTTGTGTACAATAAGATTAGCTGAGCCTCCCTTCGTGCACCCACCCACACACAACACAACCCCCCCAACACAGCTAGAGGCAAGTCATTTCACTGATTAGTTGTTCTCATTGTCAGGAAATTCCTCCTTAGTTGTGAGATTTCCAAGACCTCCAATGACCTTCCATCAGTTACTTCTTGTCCTGCCTTCAAGTGCTTTGTAGAATAGATTCTTCCCCTCTTCTGTGTAACAGGCCCTCACGTACCCTCGAATCACCAGAAGGGGGCAGGACAAGAAACAATGGATGGAAATTAATCAGGGAGAGAAGTAATATGGAATTGAGGAGAAGCTTCCTAACAGTGAAGACAATTAAACCAGTGGAACAACTTGCCTTCAGAAGTTGTAGGTGCTTCATCACTGGAGGTTTTTAAGAAGGCACTGGACAGCCACTTGTTTGAAATGGTATAATGTCTCCTGCTTGAGCAGGGGTTGGACTAGAAGACCTCCAAGGTCCCCTCCAACTCTATTCTGATTCATGGTGGAAGACTGCCACCATGTCGCTTAACCACAACCATGTCGCTCATGAAGATTCACTTCACGACGCCTTGGCTTAGCAACTGTGGCAAGAAAGGATGCCCAAATGGGGGCAAAACACACTTCACAACTGTCTGTCTCACTTAGTAATGGGACTTGTGGCCTTAAATCAAGGACTACTACCTGTCATCATCATCTTTTAATGACTTCATTATCCCTTGGGTGCAGTTTGGGCAACTGAATGGAGCTAGCAAAGTGTTTACTGGCCAGATGCTCTTCCTGTCACCAGTGTGGAGTTTTGTTTGGCAAATATATTCTCATTGTGCTCAGAGAGAGAAAATCTGCCTCTACCTTGGATCGAACTCACAGCTTCCTGATTGTGAGGCAAGAGCTCCACCTCTAGGCCACCGCACCCCTCTCAAGGACTGCTACCTGTACTTGTGGAAAATCTGTGGAGTATGCGAACTTTGAGAAAAATAACACCAGAAAGCCGTTGGTTTTATTATGGCGTTCATATTTATTCATACAAATAGTGTGTAGACAAGACAAGATATGGTTGAAGACAGCCATAGATTTCTAATTTAACAACCCTGTAACAAAAGGTAACTAAATTTAACATTTATGAAAATATAAATCTTTGACCCGGGGTAATTCTTGCCGGACAAT
>CM042849.1:58670307-58743497 GCA_023653725.1 Bungarus multicinctus
AAGCCACACCCACCCAGTCACATGGCCCACCTAGCCACGCCCACAGAACTGGTATTAAAAATATTTGCATCCCACCCCTGGCAGTAAGTCAAGGACTATCCGGATCGAGCTGATGAATGATCTTAAAACGGTGGATGGTGGCAGGAAAAATACTGTAAGGAAATGCATTCAGCAGCTCAATTAAACTAAAGCACAAACATATTTGGTCAACTGACACACCTCCCCTAATATCCAATTTCTCCGCTGCAAATTTCAATTTAATTAGGCAGCTGTTTCCAAAAACCCATAAGTATCTGGAGCAACATCTTCACCTTTGGACATAAAAACCCATAAGTATCTGGAGCAACATCTTCACCTTTGGACATAAATCGTTGCTGTGTGTCATTTGAGAATTCAAGACTTCATGGCTTCCAGGAGACCATATATTACCTTCTTTTAGTGACCCCATAATCCTTTGCAGGGTGGAATCTGGAGCTAGCAGAGGGTTTTTACTGGCCGGATGCCCTTCTTGTTGCCAATGCGGAGTTTTGTTCACCAGATATATTCTCCTCGTGGTGAGAGACAGAAATATCTGCTTTTACCTAGGATCAAACTCACAACCTCCTGACTGTGAGGCGAGAGCTCTAACTCTAGGCCACTGCATCACACTCTCAGGAGGCTGCATAGAAGATGTTGAAGGTGTTGGGCCTCACGCAAATGATGTGCAAATTCCCTCTGTGCTTAAATATAAGCCCGTCCTCTGTGCAAATTTGCTTGGACGTCTTCTTCTCCAGGGGATGTTACAAGAAGGATACTCAAGAGTCCTCAAATATTGGCCGATAAAACCGGAACAGGTATGTGTTTTATCGATTTCCGTTATGCACACGAGCATTACCGGTGGGCTTTATTTTAAAATGGAAGACCAGCCTACACGTATAAGCTGTTCATATTCAGAGACATTTAGAAATATTTTATACTTTCTGAAATTAACAGGAGGAAACCTCCATCTGAAACTCACATACTTTATCTTAATCGAGCTCCGTGTGCATCATTTGTAGCGGGCTTTCTAGATAAGTTTGGACTACAAGTCCCATCGCCTCTAAGGGCTAGCTGGGTTAGAAAATGCAAGGGTAGGAGAAGAGGAGGAAATGAGCTAAAAAAATAAAAAAATACAATCAGAATGACATCCTTATTTTTCCTATAACCCCCACCTCCCCAGGCTTCGAAGTGATAGAATCTTATAAAAGGCCAGCCCAAAGCAGTGAAGTGAAGAGTATAATATTGTACAGAGAAGTAAGAAATTTATTACAAAGTGTAACAGTTAAGAACCCTTGAGGCAGCCAGATTTTTGCTGTTGTTCGCTTGTTATTCAGCATGTATGCGAGCATGTCACTGGAATCCCCGAGTAATTTGGTCATCGTGTCTGTGTTTCACGCAGGAAAAAACAGGAATGACAATAAGGCAGACACTAAATGCGCCAGGAACAGTGGTCGGATTCAACCGGTTCGCAGCGGTTCAGCCAAACTGGTTGTTAAATTGCTGGTTGGTCCTGCCCCCTCCCTGCCCCGCCCCCTCTCTGCCCTGCCCCTTCCAGGAGTCCCCATATGCCCCATTTTGGCTCCCAAAAGTGCAGGGAGGCCCACTAGGCCCAAAATTGGACGCGATGGTGTGTGTGGTGCTCCCCCTGTTTTTGTTCCCAGGGGAGTGCAGGAGGCCCAGTGCTGCCTGTCACACCCCCTAGCCATGCCCACCGTGGTCATGCCCACACAGCTGGTCATTAGGGCAGAGAACCGGTTGTTAAATTATTCAAATCTCATCACTGGCCAGGAAGAATGTGTGTGTGAACTCTTCCCGTTCTGATTCCTGCAAGGATTAGAATCAGCTGGACTTTCCCAGAACAGAAGGGTTGTAAGAGTGTTTTTTGATGTAAAAAGAGAAAATGGAACAGGACGGATGGCTCCTAATGCCCTTTCTATGAGAAAATGTTATTCCTAAAGCACTGTACTGAAAGACATGGTGAAAGATAAAGAGCACAAAATCCAGATCAAGTTGCTTTCTTTACCAGGGGGTCCAACTGTGGCAACTTTAAGGCTTCTGGACTTTAACTCCCAGAATCCCCCAGCCAGCCACGTTAGATCCCGTAAAGCAGGACTGTGCAACCTTGGCAACTTTAAGACTTGTGGACTTCAACTCCCAGAATCCCCCAGCCGGCTGGGCTGGAGGATTCTGGGAGTTGAAATCCACAAATCTTAAAATTGCCAAGGTTCCACACCCCTGCTTTACAGGATCTAAATAAGCCATTTTGTAAAATTTTGTATTTTTGAAATAGAAAAATGTTCATCGATGTTTGAAACTCTTGCAATTTGGGATATTTTTAAAAAATTCTTAGCGCTTTATGTGTGACTTTTAGATTACTTCACCTGCTACTCTACCTGAACCAGGTAAGAGGAAACAAAAAACAAGCAGAATGAATCAATTCTATAAGACCACTGAGTTAAGTGACAAAATGTGTACCTGAAATGATGGCCATGATTGAAAATCAGGGGGAATTAGTACTATTCACGGGCAGAAAAAAGCCCTTTGCTGTTTTTTTTTTAAACAATTTTGTATGTGTGTATGTGGGTGTGGGTTCTAATAGCTGCTATTTCAAATGCTTATGGAATGCATCGAATGGTTTCAGGGTGACATGTAACATCTGGTTGCACCATCAGAAGGAAATAACCCCCCCTCCTTTTTTTGCAAGTGGTATCAATTCAAAATTGCTTATGCTCAGCTGGATTTTTTTTTTTTTTTTTACAAAAAATGCTTGATCTGCCTCATTCCAATATGAAATATAGCATCCTTCTTATTGAAAACCCTTCCTCCCCACTCCATTTTAAAAACGTCAGAAGCCATCAGACGATATTGCTTGAAAGAGTCAGTCAAAGACTGTGGATCGCCTTCAAATATTTTCTCTCCGCCTCGTGAATTGTGTTAGTTTTTAAACTGGCTCTTTTAAAAGTGGGCGTGGGCCCCAATAACAAATGCGACATCCGCGGTGCGGAAGGGCGAGTGGACTCCTTGTTCGAGGCTCAGTTGCCAGCAGTGAACACTCGGCAGTCTATGGCAGAACACACTTTGTCATAGCAGTAGTTGTGTTTTTTGGTGGGGGTGGCGTCGCTGGTCTCTGCATCCACCACGGTGATGGGACTGTCTCTCGCAAACACCTCCGTCGATTCTCTCCAGATACAGTCTGCAATCGCTTTGAAGGTGTAATGATGACACTTTGGCTTCATCACCTGACTGGCGTTGTTGAAAATCTGCCGGCTGTTGGAAGTAGCGATTTTGATTTTCAGAGCGGCATCCACGCGATCCACCACGGTATATGTGGCGATGCTTCCGTCGTCGAAGCCCACAATGATGTTCAGGTGCCTCTGGGAAAGAGTTAGGAAAGTGGGGGTTTTGTAGAGCGAGCAGGCTCCGATGTTTTTGCCATCTGCCAACCTCATTACAATTAAAATAGAGATGGCGCTGTTATCCTCATCGTCTTCCCCACTGCGGAAACAAATGTACACCAGGTAGCGTCCGTCCTGAGACAGCTTCTGCCTCCAGATGATCCCCGAAGCATGGACCACTCGAAGCTTGCCACTCTGAAGGTCCAGGATGTTGATGTTCTCATCTCCACGAGAGAGAATTCCCAGTTTTCCATTGGGCGATATTTCAAAATCCTCTAACGTTTTCAAGAAGCTATTGGGCAGCTGTAAACGTCTAGAAACAACTTCTTCGGTAAGACTGCAGATGTTCACGGTTTCAGCAGATGTGATAAAGATCACACTATCCGGGCAGTCTGGGATGAGTTTGATATCCACAATGGTGATGCCATCATCACAAGAAAGCTTCTTGGTTATGCTACCAGTCCACAGGCTGACCGCTAAGACTTTGTTCTTTGTCATTCCAACCACAAAGGTGTTTGCTATGGTTATAAATGCATTCTGCAAGGCCACAAGAATGTTGCACACACGGTGTCCAGTCGACAGCCTCCAAACCCTGGATGCATTTTGCTCACAGAGGGAGACCACAAACTGGTCGTTGTGGGTTATCAACAGTTGGCATATCCTTTGGCCGTTGATGCGGAAGAGATTTTCGCCGGAACCCGTTTGCCACACATACTGACTGCATTTGTCATCAGATGTAATCATCAATTTCCCGTTGGATGTCAGGACACAGTTTTCAACCAGGCTTTCATGCTTAAATATTGCTTCAATGAATCCCGTGCTGAAGTTCCATTTATGGATAGCTTCGGATCCATCCAGTGTGTAAATCGCTTCCCCCTTGGCTGGCAAAACCAATCTTTGGATGGGCTTGCCAGTTTTGTCAATGTTGGACATTGCAGTGATAATATCGATGTCCCATACCGAAAGGACCCCACTGGTGGACAAGGAGAGCAGCATGTTGTGATGGTTTGACTTCATTAACCGGACAATGTTTCCCGAGATTTCTTGTAAGGTCGCCATGCACTGCCCGCTATCTCTCCTCCAAATGAAAATGGCAGAGGTGTTTTCGATAGACGCAACGATGCAGTCTCCGTTTTTGGATAATGCAGCCGAGATGAAGCGCTCGTTCCTTTTCGCTCTAAACTTTTCTGCGACTTTCCACATGCTCGTGTCCAGCAGGTCAATACTGAGAGATTTGCAGATTAAAATGGCACTTTGGTCTTCAGCAAGTTCAAGGCTGACAAATTCGCTATCCCCTTTCCTGCAGTCAAAGTCATCCATTAATTGAGGGTGGGAAATTTCCTCTGTGTTCCAAATAGAGAGGGCCCCTTCACTGTCCATCATGACCATCTCTTGAGCTGCATCTAAGATGAGAAGAAATTTAACAAATCCTCCCGAGAATTCAGAGGTCACTGTGGCCAGCTTGTCACCACTGCCCAAATGAAATATTGATGCCGTGTTCAAATGTTGTCCACAGAACGCGTACATCCCATCTCCTGAACACTGGACACAAGTGACTTCATACCAACAATGGAATTGATGAAGGGGCCACCCGTACAGTAGATCAATCACCGTGATGTCCTTACTGGCTTCCAGCCACGACAGCACATGGTTTACAGAAAGGGCAAATCCATTTATAAAACTGGAGCTCACTCCAATCCCGCTATGCTTCGATCCTTTAATTTCCACCTCAGAGAGAAGACAAGAGTTTAGATTGTCATAAATCAAGAGTGTGTTCTTGGTGGTGGCCACCACAAGGTATTTTTCATCGCTCGTCAGTTTCATGCCCAAAATAACTGACTGAGCAGTTGTAATTTGCCTTAAGAGTTGGCGAGTCTCAATATGCCAGGTACTGATGGACCCATTTTCTAGAGCAACAATAACTATACTTGGATTGAAGGTAGGTAGGATTTCGGTCACTTGAGAGCAGCTGGAGGACAGAGGTAGCCTTTCAGGACTATAAGTGACATCCATAGAAGAATGAAGTGGAACAATAGAACAATATTTAGGGCCATCTTTGTCACACTCTAGAAGAAGCTGTCTAAGTTTGGGCAAGGAACTGACCACTGGCAGTAGCCTCTGTTGTAATTCCGCTGAGAGGGTCCCTGGGTATTTTATCACTTTGTGTTTGATAGCCCGCAGGGTGGTTGCTAGAAACTTCAGCTCTTTTTCTTGCGAGTAGTTGTAGGCCAGCTCCACATCCGAAAGGGCTTTGTCAAACTGTCCAATTTTGATCATGGTGTAAAGCCAGCTGAAATTCATGATGACACCGTACAAAATGTCATCGGTTTTCCCACACTTGGTCAGGTGGTGCAAAAGCTCAGTCATTTTCCGGTGGTTAATGAAAAAAATGTCGGGCTCCAAAGGGTTGCACTGAAAGACCCAAGGCTGATCAGGGCACTGCCTGTCAAAATTCATGAAGTCCATCATGTGCCTCTCTTCATTGTTCATACTCCTGCTGTCAATGTCCAAGCAGCCATTCAGATACTGATCTTCACCATAAAGCGATTTCCTTCGGCCTCCGGACCAAACCCCTAGAAAATACTCTGCCATGACCATGTGCATTTCATGCATGTCTTCTTCACCGTGAAGATATATCTTTTGGGCAATCAATTGTAGGTGCCGATTAGCCCAAACTAAAAGGGTTACATTTTTCACTTGTCTTTCTATCAGGTATCCCGTTAAACCTTCTTTTAGTTTTGCGATGTAGATGTAAGGTACTCTCAATGGATTGAGGTGTCGGATGCGTTGACTTAGTTCGAGCATGACGGTGTTATCGAGCGCTAAAATGTCTTCCAATTCCATTTCACTCAAGCCAGCTTTGGATATGGTGATGTAGCCGAGAGCTCGGGATAAAAGTTTTGATCCACAACTATTCTGAAGAGACCAAAACATCTGCTCTATGCCGTCATGAACAGTGACACAGAGTGAAGACCCATCGACATCCTTGTGAGATTTCCAACTTCGAACCTCCCGGAAGGTTAAGTTTACAAACATCGGTAGGGTGCACTTAGAGAAAGCATCATTGACGTAGATTTGTTGGCCCGACGTGACTTTCCTTTTCACTTGGAGCAGCTGTTGCTTAAGCACTTGACTGCACATCTTTCTGTCCCTCGCTGTCAGCTCGACGTAGTTGTCTTCGTCGTGGATAAGGCTCTTCAGCTTTTGCAGGATGCTGTGCTTGTTGGGCAGCGTGGACAAGATAATTCGGACCGAACGAGGCAGGTGAACCGGAAGCCACCACAATTTCCTGGCGTCCTCATGATCAGCCAGCTGTTCCAGAGCGTCAAAGATTAAAACCAGAGGTCGATGAAAGGAAGACTCGTTCAAAAGGTTAATGAACAAGTCTCGGAGATCGTGGGTCTTTTTTGGGTAGCTTTGCACGAGGCATCGATAGTTGATCGCTAACTGTTCACAAATACTTTGGAGGAGAGTCCTCAGGTCTGTGCTCATCTGTGTAGATCCGATAAATCTTATGATCACCACGGGATCCGATTCCGGTCCCATCTCTTCCTTCAGCCAAGCATAAGCCTGCAAATATAGAAGTGCAAAGAGGTTAATTGTTAAAATTAGTAGACCTCATCTGGACACAAGAAACACAGTAAATGCAGGTAGTCCTTGCCTTACAACGGTTTGTTTCAGAGTTCTTCTTTCAGCCAGTTCTGACAGGTTCTGGAGAACTGGTAGCAGAAATTGTGAGTAGTTCAGAGAAACAGTAAATGACTGCCCCTGCCCCCATCTATTCTCTGCCTCCTGAGTCCCAACTGATCGGCTGGGTCTTCTTTGGTTGCCCTACACAGGAGAACGGAGCTGGAAAGCAGGTTAGTGAGGTGGGGACGGAATGGGGATTTTGCAGTATCCTTCCTCTGCCACGCCCACCAAGCCACGCCCACCAAAGCACACCATGCTCACCAAGCCATGTCCACAGAACCGGTAGTAAAAAAATTTGAATACCACCATTGGTTTGTTTAGTAACCGTTTACAACTGTCAAAACAAAAACATTCAGTTTTATAAATTAGAGGAAATGGATCGTGTTTTTCTGTTGCCAGCATACTTTATTTACAAAATAACTAAGAAACCAAAGAAACAGCAGTACCATCCTACTAAGCAAGCAAAAGAAACTATAATGAAAGATGAAGTGGAAGTAACACTCCTCCCCTGCACACATGCGCAGTAAAATAGAACTTCACAAGACACTCATATCTTGCTACTATGGAGACTTGATAACCAGTCCAGCTCGTTTTGTAAACTATCTGTGGCAAGCTCCTCGGACAAACCCAAAACAAACGCAGTGACAACAATGGCACCGAAAAAAGTGACCATATGACCAGGTTCCACCCTTACGACGTTGGAAGCATCCCCATGGTCACGGAATTTACATTCGGATGCTTGAGAACTGACTCACATTTATGACAGTTGCCGCATCATGGGATCACATGATCCCCTTTTGATCAGGTCATTAAGCCAGTGCTGTTTCCGTGGTCATGTGGCCAAATTCACCCAAATTTAGCCAAATACATAGGTTTTTGATATTTTTGTGGCCTGAAAACACCCACTTTGGATTAGATTGTTTTTATATTATATATTTAACAATCATTTCAAAGAAAACAAGTGCAGAACTAGCATTTTATACAAAACTAGCTTGATACCCGTGCTTCGCTACGAAACTATGTGGTCAGGCTTAGTTTTTGGGGTGGAAAATAAGGGGGTGGGAAATCTGCCTCTGCCTACCAGCATCCATTGGTATTTATCTGGCTAGAGTCCTGTTAGTGTGTGAGAGAGTTGAGGGCTGTTTGGAAACTGAAACAGTATTTGCTGTGTGAGCAAGGAGGAGACAGCAAGGAGCCTGGGTGTGGCTTAGCTCAACTGTTCTGTACTAAAGCTGCTTGATGCTGTGAAACTGAAACTCTTCTCCTCTGCTTGTGTTTTGAATTTGGAACAGATTTTTTTTCAGGTGGAGAGGGGGAGTAGAACTCCTTAGCATCAGAATGTGTTAATAATAATATAGGAAATACTCTAAATGCTCTGATGGTCATTTCAAAAAACCCTTTCTTAGTGAGCCCCTAGAAGCCAAGAGGAACATACGTGCCAAATTTCAAGTTTGTAGGCTTTACGGTTCTGGAAATTTTGTGATGATGTGTGAGTGGTATTTCACATATAGGTAGGTAGGTAGGTAGGTAGATAGGTAGGTAGATAGATAGATAGATAGATAGATAGATAGATAGATAGATAGATAGATAGATAGATAGATAGATGATAGAGAGATGGAAGTGGAGATAGATAGAGATAGATAGATAGATAGATAGATAGATAGATAGATAGATAGATAGAGATAGATAAATAGATAGATAGAGATAGAGATAGATAGATAGATAGATAGATAGATAGATAGATAGATAGATAGATAGATAGATAGATAGACAGACAGACAGACAGACAGACAGATAGATGATAGAGAGATGGAGATGGAGATAGAGATAGATAGATATAGAGAGAGATAGAGACAGAGATAGATAGAGATATAGATAGATAAATAGATAGAGATAGAGATATATAGATATATAGATATAGATAGATAGATAGATAGATAGATAGATAGATAGAGATGGAGATAGAGAGATAGAGATAGATAAATAGAGAGATAGAGATAGAGATAGATAGATAGATAGATAGATAGATAGATAGATAGATAGATAGATAGATAGGTTAATTACAGGTAGTCCTTGACTTAAAATGATTCATTTAGTGACCAAAGTTACAATGACACTGAAAAAAGGGACATGACCATTTCTCACACTTATGACCATTGCAGCCAGGGTCATGTGATTTACACTTGGAGGCTTGACGACTGACTCACATTTATGATGATTGCAGTGTCTCTGGGGGTCACGGGATCCCCTTTTGCGAACTTCGGACGAACAAAGTCAATAGGGAAGACAGATTCCCTTAACAACCGTGTGACTAACTTAACGACTTCAGAGATTCACTTAACGAATGTGACAAAAAAAGTCGTAAGACAGGGCAAAGTTCAGCTATTGAACTTCTCACTTAGCAACAGACATTTTGGGCTCAACGGTGGCCGTATGTTGAGGACTACCTGCACATCAAAAATGGTTGCGGGAACTGGGTATGTCCAGCATAAGGAAGAGAAGGACTGGAGTAATTTGATAGCAGTCTTCCAGTATTTGAGGGGCCATCACAGAGAAAAAGGGTTCAATCTATTTTCCAAAGTACCTGACAGCAGGACAAGAAATAATGGGTGGAAGGTTATCAAAGAGAGATCCAACCTAGAACTTAGACTTATATACCACTTTATGGTGCTTTTACAGTCCTCTCTAAGTGGTTTACAGAGTCAGCCACTGGTGGGATTCAATTTTTTTTTTACTGTGGGTGTGACTTGGTAGGCGTGGCTTGATGGGCATGGCATGGGAAGGATACTGCAAAATCCCATTCCCTCCCTACCCCACTAACCTGCTTTCCAGCTCCGTTCTTCTGTGCAGGGCAACCAAAGAAGACCCAGCAGCTGGGACTCGGGAGGCAGAGAATAGATGGGGGCCGGGCCAGTCAGAGGTGGGATTCTGAACTACTCAAAATTTCCTCTACCACTTCTCTGGACTACTCAAAATTTCCACTACCGGTTCTCCAGAACTGGTCAGAACCTGCTGAATACCACCTCTGAAGTCAGCATGTTTCCCCCAACAATTTGAGTCCTCACTTTACCCTCCTCGGAAGGATGAAAGGCTGAGTCAACCTTGAGTCTAGTGAAATTCAAATTGCTATCTTGCAGGCAGCCGGCAGTCAGCAGAAATAGTCTGCAGTACTGCACTCTAAATACTGCACCACCACAGCTTATAATAAGGAGAATTAAGGAGAAATTTCCTCTTAATGAGAACAATTAAGCAGTAGAATGGCTTGCCTCCAGAAATTGTGGGTGCTCCATGACTTTCCTCTCGTTTTCTTTCTCTCTCTCTCTCCCTCTTTCTCTCTCACTTTCTCTTTCTATCTCCCCCTTTTTCTCTTTCTCTCTCACTTTGTCTTTCTATCTGTCTCTCCCCTCTTTCTTTCATTCTCTCTCTCTTTTTCTTTCTTTCTCTCTCCCTTCCTCTTTCTGTCTCTCTGTCTCTTTGTCTCTGTCTCTTTGTCTCTGTCTCTTTGTCTCTGTCTCTGTCTCTGTCTCTCTTTCTCCATGCTTCAAAACTAATTCAAAAGACAGACAAAATTGCCTCTTTTTGTGAGCCTGAAATAAAGTTGAGCCTTCTTTAAGACTCTCGTCAACTTCAATGAGTCAAATGCTTTCTCCTTTCTACATGCAGTCTTCAAGAACAGAACAACCAACAAGGGAAGTGATGTAGAGAAAGCTCTAATTACAGCTTGCCACGAATAGACTTAAAATAAAACAGAAAAGTAGCCTTCAATTAGGTTTAAAACAGTAGGGGTGTGTGGAAATCACAGGACCACTTTTACCTTCTTTGCCACTTCTGCTAATAAAAACGTTTTTCCGGTGCATGGCCCTCCATAGACGATAAGAGGATTAACGTGGCCCATTTTCTTAGGCAAGAGGTATTTCCTCAGGATAATTCTGGCCTCACATCTATATTCGTAGAAGGAAGAGTAGGTTCTACACAGAGAGGAATGTTGCAGGACTTCATCATAAATCCAGTCCGTCTCTATGTCGAAATTCTGTTGGACTGTTGCTTGGATGATGTCTATCATGTCTTCGTAGAACTGTTTGCCGAGACCGTCGATGTAGTGGCTCTCCACTTCTTGGGTGTAACCATACTTGATGTCACAATGGGTAACGGAAGTGTAGACTCTCAAGTTGGAAGAAGCCACAATGGTAGGTACAAATTCATCCCTGAGTCGGATGAGTTTTTCAAGCGCTTCTGGATCCCTCAGACACTTCCCGCCTCCACGAAGCACGTCCATGTATTTCTCCATCTCGGGAACTTTCACGAAACGTTCGATGTTGGCAATCTTTCGGATGTAGCAAACGCACTTCTTTAAAAAAGCCGGGGTTTGTTTTCCTAAGGCAAAATCGAATTCGTCTTCGATAGCTGGGAGGAAGAGAAAAGAAGAAGAGGACATCTAAAGATGGTGGAGAATAAAGTCAAATCGGCTGCGCGGAATCCAAATTTACTAGGCCGTATCAAAGGTGTTTTGTTTTTGTTTTTTGTCCAAGAGGCAACTGGACTTTCTGTTTTTTCTTTGAAGACATTTCGCTTCTCATCTAAGAAGCTTCTTCAGCTCTAACCCGATGGTGGAGAAGTTCCTGAAGTTGGCTGAGGGAAATTCTGGGAGTTGAAGCCCTCCCATCTTAAATGTCTGTGGAGATTCTCAGTCCTCCAGATCATGGTTGTCCCAAAGGTCATTTTTCGAGAGGCAACAGAACTTCCTTGTTTTGAAGACGCTTAGCTTCTCACCCAAGAAGCTTCTTCAGCTCCGACTGGATGGTGGGGAATGGAAGGATTTATACTCCTTGCAGACAGCTGGTCATTTGCATCCTTTTAGCAAGTTGTTGAGGCCACTTGAAGGTTTGCCTGTGTCCTCAGCGTCTGAATAGTACAATGAATGTGGAGCCTTCTTGGAATGGCTGGAACAACTGTAAACTGGAGATAGATGACAGCTGAAGAAGCTTTTTGGGTGAGAAGTCTTCGAAGAAAAACCAGAAAGTCCAGTTGCTTCTTGAAAAAGCACCTTTGGGACAACCATGACTTGGATGACTGAGAATCTCCACAGACATTTAGGCCGTAACAAGTTCTATCAAGTCCTTTTAATTGTTTTCCCTTATTCTATTCTTGGGCCCAGGAAGATAAAACCAGTTATGGTCTGTATTGGTAATCCTTGACTAACAGCCATTTAATTAGGGACCTTTCGAACTTACAACAGCCCTGGAGAAAATGACTTACGACCATTTTTCACACTTATGACCACATTCCCATGGTCATGTGATCAAAACTCATATGCTTGGTGACTGATTTATATTTTTGTCCTGGGGGCCACACGTGATTTTCCTTTGATGACCTTCCAACAAGTGAAATCAATGGGCAAGCCAGATTCACTTAGGCACAATGTTAGCAGCTTAACAACTACGGTGGTTTGCTTAGCAATGGTGGCAAGAAAGATCACACAATTAAGTATCTTATCTTATGATTCTTGACTCTTGATGAATGTATCTTTTCTTTTATGTATACTGAGAGTATTTACACCAAGAAAAATTCCTTGTGTGTCCAATCACACTTAACCAATAAAGAATTCTACATTCTACAATGAGGTCAAACTCACTTTAACTAACGTCTGACTCAGCCCACAGAAATGTGAGGCTCTATCAGAGTTGAAGGAGCTTCTGGGATGAGAAGCGAAATGTCTTCAAAGAAAAAGCAGAAAGTCCGGTGGCCTCTTGAAAAAAATAAAGTACCGTGGGGATGGTTTCTACTGTGGTCGCAAATTGAGGACTATTGTGATGACCCGGGGCATGGCACAAAGACAAACCAGCCAGATAATAAGTAGGAGTCCCTTTATTAGCTCCAGCTTTGCCCCCAGTGTTCCGGTTACCTTCCGGTTTGGAGAAAAACTCTCCCAGGAACCTGCAACAGCCCTTGGCTGCAGATACTCTTAGTCCCAAATGTTGTAAACAGAAAACTTTAATCTATAAATCTAACAAAGCAAGATAAGGCAATAAATCCGGCAGGGCATGATAAGGAATTCCAGAAGTGAAGTAACACGGGAGTAAATCAAACCAGTTGGGAGGATTCCAGGAAAGCAGATAACAGCAGCCAACATTTAGATAAACTCAACATTTGTTCCAGGCAAACGCAGCTTGCAACTGCCTCTCCTTTAAACTCCCTCCCCAGGTGTGCCTTGTGAAGGGAATCAGGGCCCTCTCCTCCCTTGTAAGCCACGCAACCCACGTTGCTCTCTTCTCTGTTCTTCCCTGTGTGCCCTAGGGTGAAGGGGTTCCTCTGAGCTCCCTCTCCCTTATTCTATCTCTTCCCTGCTCTGCCCAGCCTGGCTTTGCCCTTCCCCAGTTTCCTCCACAGCCAATGGAGCCACTCTCCTGATCCCTGACGGCTGTTCATCTTAATAATAATAATAATAAATATTTATTTATATACCGCTCCTCTCCCGAAGGACTCAGAGCGGTGCACAGCTGTACAGATTAAAACAATAAATATGTGATACAATAAAACTAAATTAAACCCAACCCTGGCTGTAAACAAATTTAAAACCCTACTCTAAAACCCTAAAATTTAATAAAAACCAAACACCCCAAAACTAAAATCAGCCCAAGCCGGCCTGGTCAAAAAGCCAGGTTTTCAAAGCACGCCTAAAGGTCCCCAGGTCCGTAGCTGTCCGTAACTCCGGGGGCAACCCATTCCAGAGGGCAGACGCTCCCACAGAGAAGGCCCTATTCCTCGGGGTCACCAGCCGGCACACAGATGCCGACGGGACCCGCAGGAGACCCTCCCTGTGGGAGTGCGCCGGACGGTGGGAGGAAAATGGCAGAATGCGGTCTTGTAAATATCTTCCTCCTTGGAGTCAGACTCCGACGGGGGCATGACAGCTACCTGTACAGTGCCTTTTCTATCTCTTCATCATTTCAGGAGCGGGGGTGAAGAGACCCAATTTAGGAACAACAATACCTGCGATGAAGAATTGCACGCCATTTAGTGGCTATGATTCGTATCAAAGGAAATTGATTTCCTTTTTTTGGCGCATACTTCCCTGATCAGGTGCAATCCTATCTCAGCATTTATCTGTCTATGCACTGTGTGCCTGGATTTCATGTTTACCAGAGGAAAGATATCTCTTTGCTTGACTGTGTTTCATTTTCCCCTTTTCATACAGTATCTTCACGGCTGTCTTAAACATCACCTTAATTTCTTCTGATATCTCCTGCCATTTGCTCTCACTGACAGGGTTGCAAGAGGCTTCCATCTTTAAAGCAAAGGGAAAAAAAAGAAAGGAAAAATCAGTGCCAATGGTTTAGACAGTTGCAAAAAGCAGACTCAAGGGCACACTAATAAAATTAACGTGGCAGGGTTTTATGCATTTAATACATTTATTTATTAAATTTATCTGCTGCCCTTCTGCGTTCAGAAAAAAAAAAACCCTTCAGGAACGATATGCACAAATCTGAAGGAAGGAATATTTATTTCTAAGTGGTGTATGTATAATTCAAGATAAGTGAGCCTTATTAAGATAACTGATCTCAAAATTGATCAATCAGAAAGAGCTGGAAGGTTTTCTAGTCCAATCCCCTTGGAAGGGTAATTGAGGGCCACATCAAGGTTGTGTTTGATATCAGGGGGCTGGAGTGACAAGGAACATGGCTGGGGGGTGGGGAGAGGTGGCCAGCTTGACGTCACTCATCGAGGCTCCGTTTTCAGCTGTGACAGCTTCCTGCAGCCCTCTGCCAGTGAAAACGGAACTCGGGGTGGTGCCATGAACGACCTTCCCAAGCTCTGTTTTTGCTGGCAGAGGGCTGCAGGAGGCCATCACAGCCAAAAACGGAGCCCAGGGGGGCATACGTGGCCCTTCCAAGCTCAATTTTCATTGGCAGAGGCATCGCAGGCCAGTTCTTCACCATTTCCAAGGCAGCGCCACAGGCCAGATCTAAGCACCTCGCCGGCTGGATTCAGACTGCGGGCCTTGAGTTTCTCCAGCGATGAAGCACCCACAACTTCCGATGGCAGGCTGTTCCACTATAAGCGATAAGTGCTAAACCCACTATAAGATAAGTGAGTAATATTAACGTAATTGCTCTCAAGATGGACCAATCAGAACAGAGCTGGAAGGGACCTTGGAGGAAGGGGTGGGCTGCTACCGGTTCGCAATGGTTTGTGTGAACTGGATGTTAATTTTACATCTGGTTTGCCAAACTGATAGTTGCAACAACTGGCTGGCCCCGCCCACCCCTCCCCTCCCCTCCCAAGAGTCTCCACACGGCCCGTTTTGGATCCCAGGAAAGCGCAGGGCCCGTGCAAAGGCCCGGGGGAGGTTGTTTTCACCCTCCTGGAGGCTTGAAGAAAGACTCCGGAGCCCAGGGAGGTGAAAATGCCCCTGCCATGGTGCAGGAGGAAGACTAGGCCACACCCACCTAGCAACTGGGCAGAGAACCTGTTGCTAAATTTTTTGAACCTGCTTGGAGGTATTCTAGTCCAACCCCCTGTTCAAGTATGCACACACAACCTCTCACCGCACTACAAGCCTTTGCATATGTGCACGCAACCCCCCCCCCCCACATGCCACATGCCTCTGCACATGCACGGTAGATACCCAGGGTTGGTTTTCTACCGGTTCTGTCCACCTCTGTAGAACCAATAAGCTCTGAAGAGCAGCAGACATAGAACCGGTTCTATGTCTGCTGGTGTTTTTGCCCACCCGCCCACCCGGGCTCTTACCTGACCTTTATTTCCTGATTTTTTTTCAACTTCAGCTGCCATGCGAGGCACAGCTGCAGTTAAAAAAGCAGGAAAAGGGGGCTTTTTGAAAGGCTGCTTCTCTGCATGCAGCGTGCTGATGACGATTTACAGACGCGCGCCGAGCAGCGTTTAGGGAAGCACACCGTAAATCACCGAACCTCGTAAATGACCAGACTGGTAGTTAACTCTGTTGGATCCCACCCCTGTGGATACCCAACTATCAGCTGGCTGGTGGTGGGCATGCACGCATGCACAGTAAGACTCTTCCGGGCAACCTCTTGCATGCCGGCAGAAGTGGCTCTGCGTGCCACTTTTGGCATGTATGCCATAGGTTCGCCATCATGGCCCTATAAATTTGAATCCCACCACTGGCTGGAAGGAACCTTGGAGGTCATCTAGTCCAGTCCCCTGCTCAATCAGGACACCATATACCATCTCAGACAAGTGACTGTCCAGTTGCTTCTTAAAAACCTCCAGGGATGAAGCACCCACAACTTCTGATGGCAAGCTAATATTAAGTGATAAGTCGACTATAAGATAAGTGAGCAATATTAAGATAAGTGCTCTCAATGCAGCCAAGATAAAAGTTTTCCCTTTTAATTGGGGAGCAACCAAACTAACACATTTTTATCTTTGCTGCACGGTTAGTGGGAGCATAAATTTTTGATAACAGGTAAGAAACTGTACAGCACATATTCAGAATACAGGGAGACTCATAGAGGTGAGCTATACAAAAGAATGAGCTATACGAAGAACACCTGCAAAAAATGATTAGATAAAAATGATCTGCTGTTCCAGAAATAAATGCATCAGGCTCTAACAGCGGAAAAAGTAGATGGGGTTGCAAAAATCACACATTTTTTATTATTTACTTTTACAGCAGGAGCCTTAAGGCAAAGCACCTGTAATATTTCCGCTTCAGAGAACACGGTGTGACTGCAACTGATTCTTGTTTTGTTGAAAGGAAAAAAAAAATCCTTCAGGAATAGTATGCACAAATCCGAAGGAAGGACAATTTTTTTAAACGGTGTGCTTATTCAAAGTTGTTACTCTGGTGTACCTGTGGGGTGAAAAACGTCATTAAAAAGTAAGGGTGGGTTTCAGTAAAATATCTCACCAAGAATAATTGCAGATCGCTCGACTGAGATGTGGTAAAATAAAAATACAATAACTAAATAAAAATAAAATAAATAAAAACAACACAATAAAAGTTTTTTTAAAAAAAAATATGTGTTACTTTTGGAAGACTCCTAAATGATTTTGGGCAGTTTACATAATTAAAAGTGGGAGAAGAAAAGATAAATGATTAGCAATTAGAGAAAAGGGTATTTGTTCTTGAGTTTGGCATGAATCATGATTTAATTAGGGCGATTGCTGGAATCCTGACAGCATATACATGGATTATATGGGTACTCCTTGACTTAGGAATACAGCTGAGCAGTGGTGGGCAGCAATTGGTTTAACAACTGGTTCTATAAGCATGTGCTTTGTGCGTGCACACGTTTTTCACTCATGTGTGCATGCGCACAATAAACACCAATTTGAGCCTCTCCAGCTCACTTTCTAGCCTTCCTGAGTTGTTGTGGTCCACCGAAAGTCTGCAGAGATGACAACAGAATCGGACAGTGGGGAAGAACATGGGCCAGTCTAGGAGTCTGGGGAGGACCTGGATGATGGTCCTGTGTCCCATACAGAGATGGGGCCAGGTCCATCTGGGAGTATGTGCTGACTCTGGAACCTTCAGAATATGACAGCAGCAAGGCAGAGGAACAAGGGGAGCCTGTTCCCAGTGCGTGTGTGCATGGGGCTGTCAGAAGGCAAGAGCAGTTAGAACAAAAGAGGCGACTCAGAGGTAATTGGAGGTAATTGACCCTCCCATAAGATATAAAGGAAGTACAAAGGGACAGGAACCTTTGCAGGAAGCAACGTTCGCTCTGGTCAGTTTGGAACCTGAAAGCTCCATGGTGAATTTGTGTTCTGTTTGGTTTTGAAAGACTGGTACTTTAGTCACTGGCAGCCCTTCAAGAAAGATAAAGGTGCATTCTTATCAGACTTCTCCCAAAGGACTTTGCAGACTGCCATGGGACTATTTATAACTGGTTGAGACTCATTACGGGCTGTGAATGATGATAATTCACAGCCGTTGAACCAAAATAGAAGGGTTTTGGATTTAATGTGTATTCGTTGATGTCTTAGGAAGCCTTGATCAGAACACCGGAAAGTAGACCAGCTGAGGCGCGGAAATCCATTTTGCCACGTGAATCAGCTGAGCTGCAAAAGAGGGAAATGTAAGACAGGAAAGGGCAGGGGACAGGTGGGTGAGGCCAACTGATCATCATTCATACCGGTTTACTAGAACTGGTCAGAACCGGCAGCAGCCAACCACTGGAACTGAGCTCAAAATTTCTATTGAAAGTTAGAATATTTCGGACATGGGATGTGACACCCGGAAAAATATGGAAGACTTCACTTAATCCTCCAAGGAAAGATTGAAGGCCAACAAGGTCTAGGCAGAAGAAGACCATCATGGCATCAAAACCTAAGGGTCTGGTTTGGACAAAACTCAGCAGTCCTTTTTCATGTGGCTGTTGATAAAAATAGGATTGCCAACATGATTGCCAACATCCGTTGACGGACATAGCACAACAACAAGAAGAGGTTTAATGAAAAGATGGACTAGGGGTGACATAATAGCAGTGTTCCAATATCTCAAGGGCTGCCACAAAGAAGAGGGAGTCAAGCTATTTTCCAAAGAAGCAACAGATGGAAACTAATCGAGGAGAGAACCAACCTAGAACGACGGAGAAGTTTCCTGACAGTAAGAACAATTAACCAGTGGAACAACTTGCCTCTAGAAGTTGTGGGTGCTCCAACACTGGAAGTTTTAAGAAGAGATTGGTCAACCATTTGTCTGAAATAATATAGTTTCCTGCCTACGCAGGGGGTTGGACTAGAAGACCTCCAAGGTCCCTTCCAACTGTGTTATCCTATTCTATTTTTCACATTTATGACCATCGCAACATCCATGTGATTTACATTCAGAGGCTTGGCAACTCACTTGTATTTATGATGGTTGCATTGTCTTGTGGGTCACATGCAGGGGTGGGATTCAAATTTCTTAACAACCGGTTCTGTGGGTGTGGCCTAATTTGTGGGTGTGGCTTGGTGGTCACGTGACTGGGTGGGCATGGCTTGCATGTAAATATTATAAATATTTACCTTTCTGCCATCGGCTATCTGAGTCTGTCACATAAAATTTGCTTGCCAGCAAACTTATAAAATTTGCTAGCAAGCAAACTCACAAAATTAACTCACAACACACCATGTAAATATTGAATTTTTTATTTAAAAAAAGAGCAACTTTTACCCAAAATCAGGCAAAGCAGGCAGGAAGATTGAGTTGCTCACAAAATCACAGATTCACTTCGAGATCTATCTATCTGCAATCTGCTACCTGAGTCTGCACTGAAAAATAGAAGCTTCAGTCCTAAGGCAGGTTCAGCTCTGCTTTTAGATTAGCTAGAAAGCAAGAAATCCAATGACTTCCTGCTTTCTAGCTAATCTAAATCTTCCAGCACAGCAGAACAGCTGATGATCAGGGAAGAAAAAAAGGAAAAATGGCAACTTACCAAAAATTAGGTGAAGCACAATGCAGGCAAGTTAGATGGTGTGCATGCCAAGTAAGGAGTGAGTGTATGGAGTAGGGAGGAGTGGGGCCAGCCAGGGGCACGATTTACCAGTTCTCCGAACTGCACAGAATCATAACAACTGGTTTTATAGAACTGGCCTGACCAGGTAGAATCCCATTCCTAGTCATGTGATCAACTCCCATAACCTTCAGACCAGCCAAGTCAATGCGGAAACCAGATTTACTTAGCCGCCGAGTTCCTAATTTCACAACTGTTGCGATTCATTTCACAAATGTGGTAAGAAAAGTCATACAATGGGCAAAACTCATGGAGCAAAACCTCTCACTTAGCAGTATAAATTCTGGGCTGAATCGTGGTCGTACATTAAGGACTACCTTTATGAAAATATGCGTGTGTTGTGTGCACGTACCATAGGTTATTGTACTTAAGAAGGAAAAAAAAAGTACATTTCCAGTTACTTTCCCATAGAAAAATTCAACTTCGAATCTAGGGGGTGTTTGCAACTTTTCCTGTTCCATCTGTTTGCTTTCTGAATATTGTTTCCATGGTAACCATGGAACATAGTTTTGCACAAACTCTTAATGATGGAAAGTTTCCATGGCAACTCTCCCATGCTGTTATTTCCTCCTCATCTCTTCCCCTCCCCAGGTCTGATAACGGAAGGACTTCTAAACGTGAAACAAGAAAGTTGGATGGGCAGGTGAAGGAATGACTACTTTCACTAAGCTAAGTATCTCCCAGCCTATTGGAGAAAAGAGAAGAGAACGATTAGGGAGGACATGATGATGGCCTTCCAGTACCTATGGGAGAGTTTAGTTTTTCCTACACTTAGGCAAGAAAAATCAAAAGTACAAGTATAGTCTGGGTGAAACCAGGCTCAATAGCAGTAACTGTGAGAGGGATCTTGGAGTCTTAGTGGACAACCAGCTAAATAAGAGTCAGCAGTGTGCAGCAGCAGCCAAAAAAGCTAATGCAATCCTAAATTACATTAAGAGAGGGATACAATCGAGATCAAGTGAGGCATTAATACCACTCTATAAAGGCTTAGTAAGACCACACCTAGAGTACTGCATCCAGTTTTGATCACCACACTATAAAAAAAGATGTTCAGGCTTGAGAAAAAGTACAGAGAAGAGCAACCAGGGTGATTAGGGGACTGGAGACCAAAACATATGAAGAACAGTTACAGGAACTGGGTTTGGCTAGTCTAGTGAAGAAAAGGACCAGGGGAGACAGGATCTCCAATATTTGAGAGGCTTTGATAGAGAGGAGGGGGTCAAGCTACTTTCTAAGGCAGCTGAAGGCCGGACAAGGAATAATGGATGGAAACTGAACAAGGAGAGATTCAACCTGGAAATAAGGAGAAATGTTAGCTTCATCACTGGAGACTTTCAAGAAGAGATTGGATTGCCATCTGTCAGAAATGGGGGTTGGACTATATGACCTACAAGGTCCCTTCCAACTCTGATTATCTGTTATCTGCCCTCCTAAGCTCCATTTTCACTGTCAGAGGGTTGCAGGATGCCGTCCCAGCTGAAAACAGAGCTCAGGAGCCCATTTTCGCTGGGAGAGTGCTTGGGCTGCCCCATGCACCCACTCCCCCGACACAAGTGATGTTATAGTGGCCATGTCCCCCTGAGGTCAAAGACAACCCTGATTAGCGGCCCTTAATGAAATCGTGTTTGACACTCCTCTCCTAAATCAACACCCACGCGAAGAAAATTTACCATATTGGGATTGCTCTTCAGAATGTCAGGTTTCGGTTTGAGGTAATAAGTTGGGGGCACGGCATTCTCATCCCGGCAATAGCACTCTTCCAAAATCTTGGTTTCCAGCTTTGCTTCAATAGCGGCATCCAGAATCATTTCGAATTCTGAGGATTCCACTTCCCCCGGGATCCGGATGCTTCCGTATTTTTCTCCCAAAAGACCCTGTTGTGCACAACAATACAGAACAACCTTCAGGCTATTGACAGAACTGGATAAGATATTAACAGGACCAAAAGGAAAATTGATTAAAAAAAAGCTGTATTGAAATGGATAAAAAAACAAGTGAAAGAGATAACGATAGCATGGACAAAAAACTTTGGTTATACCAGAGATGGTGAACCTTTTTATTGTGGTGTGCCAAAAGTGCACACGCACGTGCAATAGCATGTGTGCGCATGTGCTGGCACCCACAATGCAATGCGCCTTGCCCGAGGGTGGGATTCAAATTTCTTAACAATCGATTCTGTGAGTATGACCTTATTTGTGGATGTGGCTTGGTGGTCATGTAACTGGATGGGCATGGCTTGCTGACTGGGCATGGCTTGATGATCACTTGACTGGCTGGGCATGGCTTGTATGTAAATATTGTAAATATTTATATAAATATTTAATTTTTTTATTAAAAAAGAGCAACTTTTATCCAAAATCAGGCAAATCAGGCAGACAGATACGTATCACGATGATACCAGATAAATTCACGTTTGCTCCCAACAACTTGCTGTGCGCAGCTTCATCTTTTATACACTGTGTGTTCCCAGCTGCAGCTAATGAAGGGAATCAGGGCCCTTTCCTCCCCCGTAAGCCACGCAACTCATGTTGCTCCCTTCTCTGTTCCTCCCTGCGTGCCTTAGGATGAAGAGGGGGTGGGCCTGGATCTTCCTCTGAATTCCCTCTCTTGTTCTACCTCTTCCCTGCTCTGCCCAGCCAGACTTTGCCCTTCCCTCATTTCTTCCACAGCCAATGGAGCCACACTCCCACTCCCTGTCAGCTTCTCAGCCCCACCCTCTGAATCAGATTCTGACAGGGGAATGACACCTTCCTAGTCTCCGCAATGTAGAGAAATAAGGACTATGCCCAAAAAACAAAGCTGTTTGGGAGCATGAGTGTGAGAGATATAGCTAGTCCTCAGCTTACGACCATAATTGAGCCCCAAAATTTCTGTCATTAAGTGAAACATTGGTTCAATGAGCTTTGCCCTATTTTACAACCTTTCTTGCCAAAATTGTGACATGAATCTCTGCAGGTGTTAAGTTAATATATGGTTGGTTCTTCCCCATTGACTTTGCTTGTCAGAAGGTCACAAAAAGAGATCACATAACTTTGGGACATCAATACGGGTCAGTTGCCAAGCATCTGAATTCTGATCACATAACCATGGGACGCTGCAATGGTCATAAATGTGAAAAACAGTTACAAGTCACTTTTTTTCCAGTGCCACTGTAACTGTGAGTGGCCACTCAACAAACTGATATAAGTCGAGGATTATCTGTATTCTTACAGCAAAATTTATTTTCATGCAATTTAATTTCCTTTCAGTGTCTAATTAATGGATGTGTGATGACCCAGGGTGGGATACAAAACAAACACAGTCACAGAAAACAGGTGAAGCCCCTTTTATTCCTTCAGTTTGCTTCCAAGTTCTGAATAACTTTGACGGAAGAAAAAAAACACTCCCACACAAACAGTTACACAAAGAAGGAAAAAAGCAACACAAACCAGGCAAGATAAGGGCTGGAGGATGTCCACAGATAACATACACTGGGAAGGATGCCAAACTCAGAGAGGAACTGTAAACTAGATATATTTACATGCTTTGTTTCCAGCGTTTGCCAGTACGTAGGTCCAAACTCTTATCCAGTTGTCACAGCAGCAGCTCATGAAGAGGATCAAGGCCCTTTCCTCCCCCGTAGACCACACCATCCATATTTCTCCCTTATCCTCTCCTCCCTGAGTGCCCTAGGATGGAGAGGGGATGGGTCTGGGTCCTCCTCTGACTGCTCAGCTGGCCTCTGCCCTTCCCCAGTCTTCTCCACAACCTCCGGAGCCACACTTCCACTCCCTGTTGGCTGTTCCTCTCCCTCAGAATCAGTCTCCACCAGGGACATGACAGTCAAAGAGAATTAACTCTTTCTTTTCTAATGCTGTCAGGTCTAATGCAAGGGAATCACGGAGCACAAAGTAGCATTGTTATGAATTGTTCCATTGTTTGCAATGGATCTTAATATTCCCACCTAACACATCCTAATTGAAAGCGATGTGTTCATTAAGCACTATGTACGATGACATACTCCCGGGCCTGGAAAACTAGCTTGGGAAATTCAGCCACCAGATGGCATTGTTTCTCCTACTAATTTGATTAAAAAAAACACACGCCGTATTTACAGTAACAGAAAATTAGAATATATATTATTATTTATACCAGCAGGTGTGAGACCTAACATGTTGAGCAGCTGTTGGACCAATAATTACATACCCTTATGAGTTCTTAATATCTGACTTATGGACTTTGTTTTTTTACGAGTTTGTGACATACAGTAGCAAGCCCATTTTTCTTCCAGATGAAATAAAATATAGGGCAAAAGGCAAAAACAGTCACTTGTCCAGGGCTTCATATTGAGCAAGGATATGAACCCAAATTCCAACTTATTACCTTTCAAGGCATCTCTGAATTATATCTCTCAACCAGAGGTGGTATTCAAGAGGTTCTGACCGCTTCTGGAGAACCAGTAGCAGAAATTTTGAGTAGTTCGGAGAACCGGCCAATTGCACCTCTGACTGGCCCTGCCCCCATCTCTTCTCTGCCTTCTGAGTCCCAACTGATTGGCTGGGTCTTCTTTGGTTGCCCTGCACAGGAGAATGGAGCTGGAAAGCAGGTTAGTGGAGTGGAGAGGAAATGGGAATTTTGCAGTAATCTTCCCCCAGGAATAGAGAGGGAATGGAGATTTTGCAATATCCTTCCCCTGCCATGCCCACCAAGTCACGCCCACCAAGCCATGCCCACCGAGCCACACCCAGTGAGCCACATCCACAGAACAGGTAGTAAGTTTTTTTTGAACCTCACCACAGCTCTCAATGGCAAAGAATTGCCAATTGTTATATTCATTTAAAAAAAACAAAACTTTTTAACAATGTTCACTTTTGAAAATATAAAAAATTTCTTAGCCAAACGTGGCAGGTAATTAGAATTAGCTGTGAATAAATAGGACAATCTTGATCCCCCTCATCTTCATATTCAATCTACCTTTGGTGGTTTATTTTATTCCCAAACATTTAAGTGGGATGCAACACTTTATTTGAACAATATCTAGGGTGACATTTAGCACTTTATAAATAGAGCTTAGTGCTTTACAGAAATCCGATTCTGCAGGTTTCAGTTTTTGAAGATTTTCTTTTTTTTTTTACTTTCAGACCTAAAAAAATGGTTGGGTTACATATTGTTTCTTTGAAGTGGTGTGCATAGCTAAATTGCACAGTAATTGCATAGCTAAAAGCAGTGGTGAGATTCAATTTTTTTTTACTACCGGTTCTGTGGGCGTGGTTTGGTGGACATGGTGTATCTTGGTGGGCGTGGCTTGGTGGGCATAGCAGGGGAAGGATACTATAAAATCTCCATTCTCTCCCCATTCCTGGGGGAAGGTTACTGCAAAATTCCCATTTCCTCTCCACTCCACTAACCTGCTTTCCAGCTCCATTCTCCTGTGCAGGGCAACCAAAGAAGACCCAGTCAATCAGCTGGGTTTCAGGAGGCAGAGAATAGATGAGGGCGAGGCCAGTCAGAGGTTGTATTTGCCGATTCTCTGAACTACTCAAAATTTTTGCTATATAAAGCCTTAGTAAGACCACACCTAAAGTACTGCATCCAGTTTTGTTCACCACACTATAAAAAAGGATGTTGAGACTCTAGAAAAAGTGCAGAGAAGAGCAACCAAGATGAGGGGACTGGAGGCTAAAACATATGAAGAGTGGTTGCAGGAACTGGGCATGGTGTGAAGGACCAGGGGAGACATGATAGCAGTCTTCCAATATTTGAGGGGCTGCCAGAGGAGGAAGGGGTCAAGCTATTTTCCAAAGCACCTGAAGGCCAGACAAGGAATAATGGATGGAAACTGAACAAGGAGAGATTCAACCTAGAAATGTGGAGAAATTTTCTGACAGTGAGAACAATTAACCAATGGAACAGAAGTTGCCTTTGGAAGTTGTGGGAGCTTCATCACTGGAAGCTTTTAAGAAGAGATTGGACTGCCATTTGTCAGAAATCTTGTAGGGTCTCCTGCTTGGGTGGAGGATTGGACTAGATGACCTACAAGATCCCTTCCAACTCTTTTAATCTATTAATCTGTTAAACTGATGCAATCCTTCTGTTGATGCAACTGCATTGGCTCTTTTGACAGATGCAGTATACACTTAGGCTACTATTCACTTACAAGCAGTGGAAGTAATTTCCTCTTCAGAGGTTTATTTAACTAACATCTAGTATTACTTTTCTGGTAGCATGCCCCTTCAATAGGACGCTATGAATTGTAAATAAAACTTTTATTGTATTAAATTAATCCCTGCTGCATTATGGAACAGGGTGTTTGGAGAAAAAAACCTGCACAATGCTTTATTAATTGTTAATCAGTGTTCTTGGACAATGGCAATAACCACAGCTCCTTCCTCATCTTGTCTGCCTGCCCACTTTTTCTTAAATAAAAAGAATCAGTTCCTTTTAATCTTATCCAAAAGTCAGATCCAGCGAACAATCTAAAACACAAAAGAGGCAATTTTACATCCTAGCAAAGATTGTGGATTCTCTGAATGTGAATAGTTCTCATAGTATTCTCCAGGAATCCAGTCTTTATTATAAAATCACAATGCTTTTAAAATCTAAAATGTGATTAGAAAATTGTGAGAAATGAGCTACATTCAAACATGTTGGCAAAACCAGCAATTAGGAGCAAACGAAATGTCTGCATAACTGCCAAATAGAAAGGAAGATAATGACATTCCTTCTCTTAGGAATAAAAGCATAGGGAACATTTTATGGTTGCAAATTAAAATAAATAAATAAATAAAAAAACATTTTCAGTGAATTGAGTGAGGAGCATTTATTTTAATTGCCCTGGTTGTGATATTTCTATTGAAAGTTCAAAAGATGAGGTAGTTTTTTTTTAAAATTTATAGAAAGAATTGTTTCATGTCTGAATCATCTTGGAATAGAAGAGAAATTTGTAGCTCAGGATTGAAGTAATAAAATGAAATAATATAATACCAACATTACATAACAATATATATGATATACAATAATAATAATAAAATGACATAATATAATAATATGATATAATATGATGTAATGTAATGAAATAAAATAAAACAAATGAAGGGGAACAAACATTTTAGGCTAGTATTATTTCTGAGATGTCATTCTAAACATGAATGCATCAGATGTTTTAGACAAATCACTTCTTAACTCAATCTGTCCATCTTCAGATCTGCGATGTAGAAATGATGATGATTGATGAAATATTATATGAAACATTCAGATGCATCTTTGGAATCTGCCCCACAACAACAACTAAATATCTTAGGAGATCTTATATTAAATTATGCATCCTTAAGAAAAGGCCACCACACCATTAAAAAAAAAAAAACTAGATTCATTAAGTAAAACTTTATTTTATACCCACAACAAAACATGGACCTGCTGAAGTTTTCAGGCAATCTTCTAAGAGCCTCATACGAGTCTTTTGGAGGTCTGGGCTGTCCCATTCTTCTGGCTCCACTCCCCAGTACAGATCAATCACCTAGAAAGCCAACAAATAATATTACAATAGTTATATGTAGAATTATTCACGAATAACAATTCAGGCTGTAACTCAACATTTTGAAATACACACACACACACACACATACACACACACATGGCAGGACTGGGGTTTTCACTTCATCTATTTATGGACATTAGCAAAGGATCAATTCTGTCAACACTTAGGGCCACATCTAAATGGGAGTTTTATAATTATTAATACTCATGGCTAATGGGAGAACCTTGAACTCCAAGTGTTACTATTTCCAAAACAAGCTTAGTTAGGATTTATGATACATGAGGAGAGAGAAACAATGCAACAGGCTTTAAGAATAACTTACAAATGTATGTATGTGTCTGTCTGTCTGTCTGTCTGTCTGTCTGTCTGTCTGTCTGTCTGTCTGTCTGTCTGTCTGTCTGTCTGTCTGTCTGTCTGTCTGTCTGTCTGTCTGTCTGTCTGTCTGTCTGTCTGTCTGTCTGTCTATCTATCTATCTATCTATCTATCTATCTATCTATCTATCTATCTATCTATCTATCTATCTATCTATCTAATTTATATAGCCACCCATGACATGGAAACCAACTTTCATCTGGCTATCATCTGCCTTTCTGTCTATCATCTCATCTGTGTGTCTGCCTGCCTACATACCTACCTACCTATCATCTACCTATCTCATTTGCCTGCCTGCCTGCCTGCCTGCCTGCCTGCCTGCCTGCCTGCCTGCCTGCCTGCCTGCCTGCCTGCCTGCCTATCTATCTATCTATCTATCTATCTATCTATCTATCTATCTATCTATCTATCTATCTATCTATCTATCTATCTATCTATCTATCTATCTATCTATCTATCTATCTATCTATCTATCTATCTATCTATCTATCTACTTACCTACCCTCCTCCCTCTATCATCTATTGTATCATCTATTGCCTCTCTCTCATATCATCCATCCATCCATCCATCCATCCATCCTTCCCTCCATCCATCCATCCAACCATCCTCTATCCACCTATCTTCCATCCATCCATCCATCCATCTACACACACCCCATATACAATGCATGTCTAACCATATATAATCCCACCAAAGCCAGTTGATCTCAAATAAAGTAGGATTGGATTGAGAGTGGATTGAAAACTCAAGAAAGAAAAAAGTATAAACTTGATTCTTCTTATATTTATTTATAAGACTGTCAGATCCACCATCTTCGGCTTGGCGCCTCACTGACATCCTGGCATCAATGAATCAGGGAAGGGAAGAAGGAACAAATAGGCAATGAAACTGTATACCTCTATGGTGGGAAATTGGGAGAGAGGATTGACAGTTGAGGAAGAACAGAGCATTTGGGAATCTAAAGGCTGGAATCTTCAAGGCTGTTTATCCTGAGAGTGGAATTTCACCAGCCTAAACACCTCAGCGTTTCCCAAAACATCTCGGCAGTGCTGGATTGCCTATACCTGGACGGCCATGGGAGCAAGGTTGGGGGAACCAAGGGGTTAGTTCTGTATTGATACATGGGAATTTTAGATTTTGCCTGACTCTACTGCAATGAGCATCTCTTAGCAAATGTACTTTTCGCTTCAACCAAATGGAGTCGAGAGTCTTTCTTCCCTAAGGAATCAGGCTGGGGCAGGTCTGACAGTGACTCCGTACAGCCCCATTTTATTTTTTATTCTTGGGGTTCCATGGAGGACAGCAAGGTTGTTGTGCATTGTGATAGGAAAAGTGAACCACTTTCCCTAATGATCTGGAGCACGGGTGTCAAACTTGTGGTGCCACATTGCTGTCACGTGACGTTTGGTGATGTTTTTCCCATTCACGGAGCTGGGGTCAGCGTGGCCTGTGCACAATGCATCTGGCCCACGGAGTTGCCAGTTTGACATCCCTGATCTAGACATTCTCTGTACACCAAACCAATCATCATAGGAATTATCTAACTTGGCCTTGTGACAGCAAGCACTAGTCATGTATCCACAGTGCTATTTTTAAAATATTTCATATTTTGTTGTTTGGGTTGCCATAATACTGAGCCTTTAAAATAGCAGCTGTTTAATTGTTCACATTTTCTTTTGTGCCTACAGATCCAGCCTGAATAATCTTAGATGTAAGCCCTCACACAGAGGGGAGGGGGGAATAAAAGAAAAGAAAAAAAAAAAAAACAACCAATAGGTTTATTTAAAGAAATGAAGCGATATTGTGTGATTCCACATCATTTTTAGCTCACGTGGATTATAAACATGTTCCAGAAAGTCCTTGACGTACGACCATAACTGAGCCTGGAATTACAATCATTTATTTATTTATTTGCAAAGTTTATATTTAGAATGTAATTTATATTGCTGCCTATTTGCACATGGCAACTCAAGGCCATAAAAGCACAATATAAAAGTACCAAGACATAAAAGTACAATATAAAAGAAATAAGAGTAAAAATAATAAAATAATAAACCCTCTACCCTCATCCCAGCCATTTAATGCACTCCATCTCGCTCTGGGTTTCCCAGGCCCACTGGAAGAACCACATCTTCAGAGCAGGGGTGGGCTGCTGGGGGTTTGCAGGGGTTCGGGAGAGCCCCCTAGCTAGATTGTGTGCAGTTCAGAGAACCCCCAAATCCCACTCCTGGCTGGCCCCGCCCACCTTGCACTGCCCCTCCCAGGAGTCCCCACGTGGCCCGTTTTGGATGCAGGTAAGTGCAGGGCGCACACTGAGGTTCGGGAAGGGCGAAAAACAGGTCTCCCAGAAGTTCAGGAAGGCTGGAAATAGGCCCGTTTCTGGCTTCCAGAGAGCCTCTGGAGCTCGGGGACGCCATTTTCACCCTCCTGGAGGCTTGAGGAAAGCCTCCGGAGCCTGGGGAAGGCAAAAACATGCCCCCCAGTGGTGCAGGAGGCTGACTAGACCACGCCCACCCAGCAACCGGGCAGAAAACCCTTTGTTAAATTTTTGAAGCCTACCCTTGCTTCATAGCGTTCTGAAAGAGTGTTAGAGTGGGGGCCGGCCTAATTTCCAGAGGGAGGGAGCCACCACGGAGAAGGCCCTTCTTCTGGGTCCGGCCAGATCCTTAGGGGAGAGGACCTGCAACATGCTCTTTGCTAACTCCAGGAGTTCAATTCTGAGCAGCTCAAGGTTGACTCAGCCTTTCACCCTTCCAAGGTCAGTAAATTGAGAACCCAGATTGTTGGGGGAAAGAAGCTGACTCTGTAAACCACGTAGAGAGTGCTGTAAAAACACTGTGAAGTGTTTTTATTGCTGGCTAATTCAGCTCAATGTCAGGAGTTCAATCTTGACTGGTTCAAAGATGACTAAGCCTTCCATCTTTCCAAGGTTGGTAAAACAAGGACCCCGATTGCTGGCTCTGAACTGCTTAGAAAGGGCTGTAAAGCACTGTGAAGCGGTGCATAAGTCTAAGCGCTATTGCTTTTGCTATTAATTTTTCACATTATGGAAATATGATGACTCTGTAAACCATTCAGAGAAGGCAGTAAAACAGTATGAAATGGTATATAAGTCTAGGTGCTATTGCTAGTCCTTCCTTCCTTCCTTCCTTCCTTCCTTCCTTCCTTCCTTCCTTCCTTCCTTCCTTCCTTCCTCCCTCCCTCCCTCCCTCCCTCCCTCCCTCCCTTCCTTCCTTCCTTCCTTCCTTCCCAGTAATTAGAATGCAAGACTGCAGGCTAACTCTGACCACAGCCAGCAGTTCGATCCTGACTGGCTCAAGATTGAGTCAGCCTTCCACCCTTCTGAGGTTGGTAAAATGAGGACCCAGATTGTTGAGGGCAAGAGTCTGACTCTGGAAAGTCAAGGACATTTAAAGGAGAGGGTAAAAAAAATCTAATGAAGCAATCATTAGGCCAAGATTGTTGACACAGGTTGTCCTTAACTTACAACCACCAAAATTTTGGTTGTTAAATGAGACATTTGTTAAGTGAACTTTGTCTTATTTTACAACCTTTCTTGCAACATTTGTTAAACGAATCATTGCAGTTGTTAAGCTAGCCACATGGTTGTTAAATGAATCTGGCTTTACTGGTCCAAAGGTCACAAAAGGGAAATCACATGACTTTGGGGCAAAGTAACGGTCATAAGTATGAACCAGTTGCCAAGCATCTGAATTTTGATCATGTGATTATGGGTTGCTACAAAGGTTGTCGCCAGGGGTGGGATTCAAAAATCCCAACAACTGGTTCTCTGCCTGGTTGCTGGCTGGGCATGGCCTACCAGAACTTCCGGGAGGGCCATTTGTCGCCTTCCCCAGAATCTGGAGGCTTCCCTCAGGCCTCTGGGAAGGTGAAAATGGCCTCTATGGGCTCTGGAGACCCTCCGAAAGTTGGAAACAGGCCTGTTTCCGGACTTCTGGAACATCCGGGAGAGCCATTTTTTACCCTCCCAGAGCCTCTGCATGAACCCTGCACACCTGCATCCAAAATAGGCCACATAGAGACTCCTGGGGGGGAGGCAAGGTGAGCAGGGCCAGCCAGTCGGTCCCACTACCTGTTTGGCGAACCCGATGTAAATTTAACATCCAGTTTGCCTGAACCGGCCCGAACCGGCTCAATCTCACTCCTGTTTGCCACTGAAAAATGGTCATAAGTCACTTTTTTCAGTGGCATAACTTTAAACGGTCACTAAATGAACTGTTGTAAGTTGGGGACTGCCTGTATTCTGGGGTTTGGGGCTGTCTTTTTTTAATTGCGGGGTTTTTAAGAGTCTACTTTAGATATTTGAGAGTAAACCCAAAAGGTTTTTAGGGTGTAGGAACTAGTGCTACCTGTGTTTCCCCGAAAATAAGACACTGTCTTATATATTTTTTTGCCACAAAAAAGGGCATCAGGTCTTATTTTCAGGGGATGTCATCTGCTGACTAACCTCATTTGTGTGCATCACCCCACAGCCTCCTTTTCACTCAGGAACTTCTTGTTCTGCGGCCGGCCTGAAGGCCTCTGCAGCCGATAACAGAGCTCCAGATCAATCCAGAGCTTTGTTATCGGTTACAGAGGCCTTCAGAAAAGCCTTGCCAGCTTTGCCAGCTGCAGAAGAAATGGGCTGGCAAGGCAGGTGTCAGGGTGTGCAAGGTCTGGCTACAACTGTCCGAAGGTAAGTAGTAGGGCAGCTCCACCACCCCCATTCCCACCCTAACTTAATTTTTACCCGTGCACTCTGGAATGGATGGGATCTTAATTAGGGCTTATTTTGGGGATAGAGCTTATATTGGGCACACATGTAAAAATCAAGCTAGGACTTACTTTCAAGGTAGGTCGTATTTTCCTGGAAACAGGGTACTTATGCTACAAGTGGAAACATGAAAAATATAGACTGTGCATAGAGAGCTTAATAGCATTAAAGTGCCTGCATTGTGGTATCATCTGTTCGGTGTTCACAATGTCCTAATAAATGAGCCATGAAGGGAAACATTTTCAGTTAGGAATAGTTTTGAAACACGTACAGCAGGCCTTCTGTCACTTCGGTAATGTTTTAACAGTTTAATTCTATATATGTCAGCTGAGAAAAAAACAAAAGGCTTACTGAATTGAATGGAACTTGCTCCTAGATGTAATAGGCATTGCGTTGCCACCTAAAAGCTTGAAAAATGCTATTAGCAACTTGGTGCATTTGGGGAGTAGTAGGGATGAAGATGCTTAAAGCAATGCTTAGGCCATTGTCTCCTTGGTGGAGCTGGTCTCCATCTAGTGCTATTAAAGTCCAGATGAGTTTTTTTTTAAAAGGGTTTTTTCTGTGTAGTCTAACAGGTGATGCTCATTCCCATTTCCTAGCCAAGGGTAGCCAAGGGTACTTCAGCACTGTCTGAAGATACTTTTGTGAGCTGGCATGATCGTATGCCAAGGTGCATGGAATGCTTCCCACTGGAGTGGTACCTATTTATCTACTCGTATTTGCATGCCTTTGAACTCGGTGTTGTGGTCCGCCAGCAGCCTGTGGAGACGACAGCAGAGTCGGACAGTGGGGAGGAACATGGGCCAGTCCGAGAGTCTGGGGAGGACTCAGACAAGGGTCCTGCATCTGAAACAGAGATGGGGCCAGGGCCATCTGGGCGTTATGTGTTGACTCCGGAGCCTCCAGAACCTGACAGCAGCGAGGCAAAGGAACAAGGGGAGCCTGTTCCCAGTGCGCGCATGTGCAGAGCTGCCAGAAGGCAAGAACAGTTAAGACAAAAGGGGCGACTCGGGAGTAAGGCTTGGAGATAATTGGCCTCTCCCATAAGATATAAAGGAGGAGCAAAAGGACAGGAACCTTTGCAGGAAGCAACTTTGTTCACTCTGTTCGGATTAAACCTTGAAGCTCTGCGTGGACTTTGTACGCCGCTTGGCTTTTTACAGTTAATTTGGCACTTTAGTTGTTGGCAGCAATTCAAAGGAGAGAAAGGTGGGTGCTTATCTCGAGAGACTGTTTGGGACTCATTACAGGTTGCAAATGAACATAATTCCCAGCTGTTGAAATAAAAAGAGGGTTGTTTGGACTAAGCGTGTGATTAATTACGGTTTCAGGAAGCCATGGTCAGAACACTGGGCAGGGGCAGAAGGAAGGAACGGGAGCTTACCCCATCATGCAGTGCTCGGGTCTTGAACAGCCAACTTTCTGGTTGACAAGCCCAGGGTCTTAACTGCTCAACACCACACTTTTAATGCCAAGTTGACGCATAATAAATCTGCCCTTAATTCACGTTTAGTCATGGGGGAGTCACTGCCCTCTGTAATCGAGGTTTGGATAAGCCTGGGATGGGGTTGACTCTTCTCAGAGTTGTTTCTATCTGGGTTTATGTTTGGCATCAGTTTCACCAGGGTAGATGGGTAGAGGTGGCAGCCCAGAAGCTTCAATCGTGAGGTGTCTGGTGTTCTCTTAGCTTGGTGTTTTTCTTGCAGACATTTAACTCCCCAACTAGGTAACATCATCAGTGCTAGAAGCGTGTGGGATTTTCTTGTTTCTATGCACATGTTCTTGCTCTGTCACTATTGGTGGGACTGTTCTAGATGATTCTCTGATTAGGCTGTTGCTTATTGTTTGTTTGTCTGACTTGCTATAGAGCCGTGGTGGCGAACCTATGGCACGTCTACCACAGGTGGCACGCAGAGCCATTTGTGCTGGCACGCAAGCTGCAGGCAAACTTACCTCACTGCGCATGTAGGTTTGAGGCTTTTTTCGGCCTCCCAAAGGCTTGAGGAAGGCTTCTGCAGGCTTCTGCAAGCTTTGTAGGCCGAATATTAGCCCAATTTCATCACTTCTGGTATTTTGGGAAAACAGGAAGTGATGAAATGGGGCTAGTTTTCAGCCTACAAAGCTTGCAGAAGCCTGCAGAAGCCTTCCTCAAGCCTTTGGGAGGCCGAAAAAGGCCTCAAACCCATTGAAAATCAGCTGTGAGGCGCAGTGCAGGTAAGGAGGTGGTGGTGGTGGGGATTGCACACACATGCATAGAGGGCGTGGGGGGGCGCCTTGCCTTCTGGGTGCTGGCACGCATATGTGAGTGTGCAAGCGCGCGCACAATTCTTGGCACAGGAGCCCAAAAAGGTTAGCCATCACTGCTATAGAGCGTGAAAGCTGTTGAGAGTCTGGAGAAGGAGAAGAATGTTCAACCTTAGCAAAACTATGGCTGTGGCTGCTTGATCTCCTAGTCCTCAGGACCTTCCATCTGGTGTGGTTCCAAATCAACCACAACCTATGTAGTAACTCACTGCTGGTTCCCAGCATAACAATGTACAATTTTATTGTAGGGAGGCCATAAATGAGCAGGCACAATTCTGAAAAGGTTTAAGGGTGATCCTAAATGCTTTTCTCTTATATCATTTGCTGAGACCTGCTGACTTCATCTATATATCTTATATCGCAATGATATGAATTTCATAGCTTTCCTCTAATCCAGGAGTGTCAAATTCGATTTCATTGAAGGCCTCTCCATGGTTGTGTTTGACCTCAGGGGGATGGGTGTGGCCAGGGTGGGCGTGGCCAGCTCAACATCACTCGTGTCAGGGGCACTTATGGTAGCCAAGTGCTAAGGCAGTGCTTCCTTCAAATCCTCCCTCCCTCTCAATACGATCTCCTTCCTTCCTTCCTTCCTTCCTTCCTTCCTTCCTTCCTTCCTTCCTTCCTTCCTTCCTTCCTTCCTTCCTTCCTTCCTTCCTTCCTTCCTCCCTCCCTCCCTCCCTCCCTCCCTCCCTTCCTTCCTTCCTTCCCCCCTCTCTTCTCCTTTCCTTTTTTTTTTTGGTCTTTCCTCTTTCCCTTTCTCCTTTCCTGTCCCTTCTTGCACGGTCAAATGCATAACAGGAAATATTTCTCCTTTTGTTATGTTTTTAGTTTGTTTTGCTAGCCCTCTGCCGGTGAAAACGGAGCTTAGCCTCCCCCAGTTCTAAGCACCTTGAGTTTGACACTCTTGAGTTTGACACCCTTGCTCTAATAAATCCTGGGAGTTATTCTTTTTTTTTTGGGGGGGGGGGGGGAAATAAGTAAAGATCTCTTCCGATCTTGCAAAAATGGTGGTTTCAAGAATTCCCTGAGGAAAAGGCTATGATTTAATCCAGTTTGGCAGTAGCTGCTAAAACCTTGTTAAGGTTTGGGGGGGGGGGGTGGAATTGTCAAGCAAAGATACGGAATCTTTGCTATCACTTCTGAATTTAGAAAGGCAACATGGGTCACACTGGTTAGCACATAGAAATTAAATAACGTTAATGGCAACTGTACCTCGAATTGCAGTTTTATTTATCAACTAGCTCTATACCCGTGCTTTACTACAAAACTATGTGGTTGGGCTTAGTTTTTGGGGAGGAAAATAAGGGAAAAAATTCTGTCTCAGCATCCATCGGTATTCATCTAGCTAGCGTCCAGTCAGTGTGTGAGGGAGTTGAGGGCTGTTTGGAAACTGAAATAATATTTGCTGTGTGAGCAAGAAGGAGACAGCAAGGAGCCTGGGCACGGCTTAGCTCAACTGTTCTGTACTAAAGCTGCTTGGTGCTGTGAAAGTAAAACTCAAACTCCTCTCCTCTGCTTGTGTTTTGCATTTGGAAGAGATTTCTTTTCAGATGGGGAGGGGGAGTAGAACTTCTTAGCATCAGAGTGTGTTAATAATAATATAGGAAATACTAATGCTCTGATGGTCATTTCAAAAAACCCTTTCTTAGTGAGCCCCTAGAAGCCAAAAGGAACATCAGTGCCAAATTTCAAGTTTGTAGGCTTTACGGTTCTGGAGATTTTGTGATGATGCAAGAGTGACATTTCACTTTTATATATATAGATTTATTTTAAACCAAGCTATTTCTTTCTTTTAGAAAAGCAACAACTCTCAAAAACCAGTATTTAATACGAGGCTTTGCTTTCTGAAACTAAAAAAAAAATCATTTGACCTTTAAAAAAATAAATAAAAGAACTTACAAAAGAAAGACCTGCCTTTAGCATAAACTGGCATATTGCTGTTCTACTTCTGATTTTTCCTGTGCCAGGCGTAATCACATCATGGCAATTCAATATTTTTGACCACTGAGCTGAAGTGCTTTGATGCCTGATTGAGTGTGCACACAAATTGCTGCAATAAAAAGAGAACACATCCCAATTCCTCCTCTCATCCCTCTTCTCCCCCACTGTTGTGTGTCAAATTATGCAAAAATGGCCTGTTTTGTACAATAAATTGTCAATATCGCTCCTCTTAGTTTTGGATGAGATTGGAGTCGGGAGTCTTTGTTGCTAAAATTGTGATGATTTGATGCCTGCAGATAGATCGGCATACATAAATGACCTGAGCTAAACCTTAAGCCCAGCCTGAGACTTGGTGAATAATCAGAATAAAAGCAATATCACAGCACATGCAACTCTACAAATGGGCATTTACAAGAGAAACAAGACACCACTGTGAAGTTAAAGGGAAATTCCGATTTGAAGGTGAGAACAATACAATGGAACCAGCAAGACAAAAATGGATAAAACAATAAGGTAAAGGTTCCCCTCGCACATATGTGCTAGTCATTTCCGGCTCTAGGGGGTGGTGCTCATCTCTGTTACCAAGCCAAAGAGCCAGTGCTGTCCGAAGACGTCTCCGTGGTCATGTGGCCGGCATGACTAAATGCCGAAGGTGCATGGAACACTATTCCCTTCCCACCAAAGTGGTCCCTATTTTTCTACTAGCATTTTTTTACATGCTTTCGAACTGCTAGGTTGGCAGAAGCTGGGACAAGTAACAGGAGCTCACTCCATTATGCGGCGCTAGGGATTTGAACCGCCGAACTGCCGATCTTTCTGATCGACAAGCTCAGCATCTTAGCCACTGAGCCACCTCATCCCTATAGGAAAAACAATAATGGCATAGAATTATCCTTGGCCGTGAAATCTTCCAAAGGGGCCACCCGGTTGTTTTGTTTTGTGAGGCTACAGAAATGCCACCTAGACATAGTACCAGACAGTATCTCCCTGCTGTGACAATGATTTTTAAGTCAGTGCCATGGAGACAGCAGCCAAAACACAACATTCATGCTCACATATTGATTAGGTGGGTGTGCATTTAGTGTTAAAACCCACAAACAAATGTTGTGAGCATGCTATACTTTGTTGCAGAAGAGAACCAACAGAAGGCAATTCTTGTGGAAGTCCACAAATCCAATGGCCATTATTATTCCATCATGCCTTTCCTCAAATTGGGGGCAAGGATACCCTCATGATGACAAAAGAGGTTTTACAAAAGTCACGTCATTTAGACAGGCAATCCTTGACTTACAACCAGGGGTGGGGTTCAAAAATCCCAGTAACCGGTTCGCTGCCTGGTTGCTGGGTGGACGTGGCCATGGTGAGTGAGGCCTACCAGAATTTCCTGTTTGGCCATTTTTTGCCTTCTTGAGGGTGTGGAGGCTTTCCTCAGGCCTCTGGGAGAGCAAAAATGGCCTCCGGAAGCTGGAAACAGGCCTGTTTCTGCACTTCCAGAACTTTCAGTTTGGCCATTTTTTGCCTTCCCCAGATTACGGAGGCTTCCCTCCGGCCTCTGGAAGAGTGAAAACGGCTTCCGGAAAGTTTCCGGAAGTTCCGGTTTGGCTGTTTTTTGCCTTTCCCAGAATCCGGAGGCTTCCTTTGGAACTCTAGAAGGGCAAAAATGGTCTTTCCCGGCCTCCAGAGAGCCTCCAGAATCCGGAAACAGGCCCATTTCCGGACTTCTGGAACTTCTGGTTCAGCCATTTTTTGTCCTCCTCAGGATCCGGAGGCTTCCCTATGGCCTCTGGGAGGGTGAAGATGGCCTCCCCCAGGCTTTGAAAGGCCTCCAGACTTCCAGAACGCCTGGTTCGGCCCATTTTTCACCCTCCCAGAGGCTTTGCGTGGACTCTGCACTTACCTGCATTCAAAACGGGCTGCGTGGAGACTCCTGGGAGGGGCGGGGTGGGGGCAGTCGGGGCCAGTTGGTCAGTTCAACTACCGGTTTGGCAAACCAGATGTAAATTTAACATCCGGTTCTCCTGAACTGGTCTGAACCAGTAGAATCCCACCCCTGCTTACAACACTTCGCTTAGTGACTGTTCGAAGTTACCATGGCACTGAAAAAAGTGACTTATTTCTAAGTCACTTATTATTATTATTTTTCACACTTTTAGGGTCCTTGCAGGATTCCCCCGTGGCCAACGGATTGACATTCTGTTTGCTTGACAACTGACTCACACTTACGATAGTTTGCAGGCATTCCGGGGTCACGCAATCCCCATTTGCGACCTTCTGACAAGCAAAGTCAAGAGGGGGGTTAGCCTGATTCACTTAACGACCTCACGACTCACTTAGTGACATTTAGCATGCGTACCAACGGCCCAGCTTCAAATTTTGAATGGTAGGAAAGAAGTACCTGAAATTCCATCCCATAGTTTTCCCTGCAGAATTCCCGTAGCTTGGGGTACACGTGTTCTCGCAAAGCGTTCCTTTCTGCAACCGTATCTGTAAGCGAGGAGGTGGGGAAAAGAAAAAAGAATGAATAAAACTGGTTGCAACCATGTATTTATAGCGCTGTAGTTTCACGAAGAAAAGAACACTTATTTTAAAAATTGTGAACACAAGCGTAAAGCAGAAATCCTGATTCTGTGCTCTGGGGAATAGCTTGTTGAACAGAAACACTTACTCTGACATTTACCCAAATTTAGTTGAACACCTATGGCAATAATTCAGCATAATGTTTATACACGGCACAGATTTGGGATGTATTTATTTTTTTTAAGAAGCAGTAGCTCTGGAAAGATAAAACCAGCAGCAATCATGCCATCATAAGATAGCCTTGAAGCCTTCTGACTGTGACAATAATTCAATGTGACATTATATATATATATATATATATATATATATATATATATATATATATATATATATATATATATATATATATATATATATATATACATACATACACACATACTTTGTGTTACAACACCCTGTTAAGCCCCAATTAAGGGAGGAAGCATACTGCTTTCTTTTCTGTCTTTTGGCTCATCACCAGAGACCATACCGACAGAAAGCTATTTGTTTCGTTGTCTTTTGTTTACATGTGTGTTAGGTTTTGAGCTGATAAATAATTAAATAAGGGAGACTAGGATAGATCTATTTTGAGCTAGTTAGCTCTCTTCAGCTAGCCATACCCTTACTGGGATTCAAACCAGGGAAGTATTACATGTGAGGCAGTTGTAATTGCCACTAGACCACTGGTTCTATCCTGTTCAGCTGAGGCAGGAGAATAAGTATATACTTTGTGTTACAACACCCTGTTAAGCCCCAATTAAGAGAGGAAGCATACTGCTTTCTTTTCTGTCTTTCGGCTCATCACCTAGTGGCAATTACAACTGCCTCACATGTAATACTTCCCTGGTTCGAATCCCAATAAGGGTATGGCTAGCTGAAGAGAGCTAACTAGCTCGAAATAGATCTATCCTAGTCTCCCTTATTTAATTATTTATCAGCTCAAAACCTTACACACATGTAAACAAAAGACAACGAAACAAATAGCTTTCTGTCGGTATGGTCTCTGGTGATGAGCCGAAAGACAGAAAAGACAGCAGTATGCTTCCTCCCTTAATTGGGGCTTAATAGGGTGTTCGATCTATCTATCTATCTATCTATCTATCTATCTATCTATCTATCTATCTATCTATCTATCTATCTATCTATCTATCTATCTATCTATCTATATTCTGAGGTGGTTGTCTTTCGTAGGAATCTTATCTTATTCCACAAAAGCAGACCATGAAGTTTTAATGAGACAGAAGCAGTTTCCATGTTGGAAATTGGAGCATTTCTGGACTAAACCAACATTTATTGAGGTGATGGAAAATTTGAATTCATTGCATTTAATTTGGCACAAGAACAGTTTGGATGACTAAGATGATGTGGGGCATGGCACAGAGGCAACACAGGTGGTATTCGGCAGGTTCTGACTAATTCTGGAGAACCAGTAGCAGAAATTTTGAGTAGTTCGGAGAACCGGCAAATATCACCTCTGAATGGTCCAGCCCCCCATCTATTCTCTTCACGATCAGCTGGGACTCGGGAGGCAGAGAATAGAGTGGGGTGGGGCCAGTCAGAGGCGGGATTTGCCGGTTCTCTGAACTACTCAAAATTTCCACTACTGGTTCTCCAGAACTGGTCACAACTGGCTGAATACCACCTCTGCATCAGTCCATCCTAAAGGCAAACAGCCATGACTGTTCTTTGGAAGGGCAAATGCAGAATTTGAAATGCTTTGGCCACCAAATGAGAAGAGGGGACTCATCTGAAAAGACCCCGAGGTTGGAAAAGATAGAAGGTAAAAGCAGAAGGGAAAGCAGACACTTGGAAACAATATTCTGAAGCCATGGCATGTCTATATCAGCAAAGATCAGAACTGTGCAGAAAAAGCACCATTAAATCACAATTGGTCCAACACAGCGGTTGTTACAGTCCTTACACTGTATTTTGCAGATGACTCCTTTTTTTTCTCTCTCCTGGGGCTAACTGGGTCTTTTGAGAAATGAAAGCAATCTAACTCAGAGAGCACCAAGAGAGCACCATGGTTGAACCCTGAGCTATAAATATTCTCTTCAGCTGGATACGTTTTTTTTCTACAGAACTCAGAACACCATTAAAATCAACTTTCATTCACACAATTCAGAATGTAACACGAAAACTGAATCCATTAGCACCTGCAAATGCATGTTGTTATTCACTATCTAGTACATACACTCGCTCCTTGCTCCTACTACAGTATCACAATATTTCAATTTCATAAGGCCCCCAGCCGTTAAACCCATTTTCTATCGAGTTAGTCCTCAACTTACAACAGTTCATTTAGAACCCATACAAAATTGCAAGGATAGCGAAAAAAGTGACAAAATGCAGACGTTTGGCAACTGACTCATATTTACGATGGTTGCAATGTTCAGGGGTCATGTCATCCCATTTTCTGCACTTCTGAAAAGCAAAGTCAACAGGGAAGGCAGATTCACTTAAAAACTGTGTTACCAGGGGAGGGCTGCTACTGGTTCGCACTGGTTTGGGCGAACTGCATGTTAATTTTACATCCGGTTCAACGAATTGATAGTTGCAACTACCTGGCCTTGCCTACTCCACCCCACCCCTCCCAGGAGTCTCCATGTGGCTTGTTTTGGATCCCAGGTAAGTACAGGGCCTGTGTGGAGGCTCAGGGACAGTGTTGGGGTTCAAATTTTTTTACTATTGGCTCTGTGGGTGTGGCTTGGTGGGCGTGGCCATTTTAGCCCTCTTGGAGGCTCAAGGAAAGCCTCCAAAGCTTGGGGAAGGTGAAAACAGCCCCCTGCTGTGGTGCAGGAGGCCAGCCACCATGGCCACGCCCACTCAGCAACCCGTTGCTGAAACTTTTGAAGCCCAACCCTGCCAAGATCCCTCTCACAGTTACTGGTATGAAGCCAAGTTTCACTTAGTGTAGAGAGTCCCCGTAATTCGATTCAATGAAGGAGACAGACTGAAAATGAGCTAGCTATAGAATTCAGCAACTGACTTGTTTTAGTCTTGTATTCCTGGAATTTCTCAGCTTTGGAACTAAAGCTGAACTATTGTAAAGTTCAAATGAATGCAAACAGTATCAACGGTAGAGATCTTCAAGTATCTAGGTCTATCATATCACAAGACCTAAAATGGACACCTAACATCAAAAGTGTCCTCAAAAAAAACACAATGAAGAATGTTCTTTCTGCGCCAACTCAGAAAGCTCAAATTGCCCAAGGAGCTGCTGATCCAGTTCTATTGAGGAATGATTGAGTCTGTCATCTGCACCTCTATAACTGTCTGGTTTGGTTCTGCAATCCAACAGGAAAGACACAGACTTCAGAGAGTAATTAGGACTGCAGAAAAAACAATTGCTACCAACCTGCCTTCCATTGAAGACCTGTATACTGCACGAGTCAAAAAGAGGGCTGTGAAAATATCTACAGACCCCTCACATCCCGGACATAAACTGTTTCAACTCCTTCCCTCAAAACAACACTATAGAGCACTGCACACCAGAACAACTAGACACAAGGACAGTTTTTTCCCAAATGCCATCACTCTGCTAAACAAATAATTCCCTCAACACTGTCCAATTATTTACAAAGTCTGCACTACTATTACTATTCATCTTCTCATCCCTCCTTATCACCCATCCCCTCCCACTTGTGACTGTACAACTGTAACTTTGTCGCTTGTATCCTTACAATTTATATTGACTGTTTCCTAGTATGAGTTGATTGCTTATTGTACCCTATGACTATTATTAAGTATTTACCTTATGATTCTTGACTCTTGACAAATGTATATTTTCTTTTATGTATACTGAGAACATTTGCACTAAGACAAATTCCTTGTGCGTCCAATCACACTTGGCCAATAAAGAATTCCATTCTATTCTATTATTCAGGAAACCATTCAAAGAATGAGAAGACCTATTTTGGCTTAATTATGGAAATTTATTTTTACTCGGATAAGTGTGAAATTCAGCATGCATAATATAGAGTGCGTTAAAAACAAGCAAACTTGTTTTACCAGGTACCTCCATATATCGGAATGCTGGAAAAGACAATAACAATAAATAAGAAGGAGTAAATTAATTAGGATGACTGATAGGTCATCTAATTTAATTGTATAAATTTATAAACCCCCCATTTCAAGGCGGGATCGCTAGCAAATGAGTCTACTTTATAATGAAATAAAACAATTAAGTTTTTACTTTAATATGGAAGGAGCTTTTTAAACATCTGCCTTTCGAATTTTTTGAATCGTATGAATTAAGTACTGTGATATCAGCCTGTACTAAAGATAAAATCTATAAAAATGCAGACCAAAATAATCATCTTTTCTTTCTTTTGAAGTCATAATGATTATATGATTGCACATTCATAGTTTGGTAGCATGATCTTATTTATTGGAATGTAATATTTAGGGCTATAAATATGAATCCAGACATATTATTCCTGCTTGTTTAAAGAGGCTGAGCCAGTGTTGTGGATTGTAGGCAAAAAAAGGAACAAATATATAAAAATATCCTGTTTTAATCCAGAATAACTTTCCACGGGCCACATTTGCATCAAGATTTTGTATTATAATACAAACCTCCAGATATTTTTGAATCTTTCTCTATACAGAACAGTGGAAATTCAAAACAAGATTATTATTTTTCTCTTTTTCTTTCTTTTGGACCAGAGCCACAGGTGTAGTGAGTGCGCTATCTACACTGAACCTATTAAAAAAAATGGTCATGGATATGATTTTTAAAATATTTAAACAATAATATAAACTTAGAAGGAAACAGTTGCAGCAAAAATTCTGAATGCTTTCTTTTTTACTGTCTGGCCTACTTGCTCTTTGATGGATTTACCTCAGGAATAAGACACTATAACATAACAACCTCAGAACAACACAGCATAATATTAGAAAAAAATGCACTTCTTTGTTTAAAGTCTTGTGGCTTTCTACTGCTAATTCACAAAGGAAATTTTCTGTATTTTGCAGCATGCTTTGAAAAAAAAGGAACTTGTACAAACTCCACAAGAATTGTACAACTTACAACCACAATGGAGGCCGAAATGTTTGTTGTGAAGTGAGAAATTTCGTTAAGTGATTTGTTTTGTGATTTCTTTTGCCACATTTGTTCAGTGAATCACTGAGCAGTTGTGAAATTAGTAACACAGTTGTTAAGTGAACCAAGAAAGGTCATAATGTGGGGCGCAGTTCCCTTAACAACTGTCTCATTTAGCAACAGAAATCTGGTGCTCAATTATGGTCGTAAATCATAATTAGTTATGCAGTCATAATTAGTATGCAACCACATTGTTTCATTGCTCAATACTTGAGCAGACCGATAGTTTTTGGCTGAACATCGGGTTAGGCATTTTTCTTTTATGTATGTTCAAATAATATAATGAGGATTACATAAATTTGATAACTGTGATAAAGATTATTAACAATGTTAGCATGATCAATATGAATGATACCTAGTCAAATTTGTTCATATATAATATAATAGAATTCTTTATTGGCCAAGTGTGATTGGACACACAAGGAATTTGTCTTGGTGCAAATACTCTCAATGTACATAAAAATAAAAGATACATTCATCAAGAGTCAAGAATCATCAGGTACAACACTTAATGATAGAGAAATGTTTAGATTGAACAAGAAAGATAGAGATGAAGATAGAGATAAAAATGAGTATAAAGAATTTCCTATGTCCAGGGTCGAAGTTTTGGGCCTGGACAATCTGGAACTGCACTGCTTGCGGTTCAATCTAAGCATAGTTCACAAAATTATCTGCTACAACATCTTGCCTGTCAATGACTTCTTCAGCCTCGACCACAATAATACACAGGCAAACAACCTCAAGGTAAACTGTTCCAAACTTGATTGCAGAAAATACGACTTCAGTCACAGAGTGGTCAACGCCTGGAATGCCCTACCCGACTCTGTTGTTACAGCCATAATTCCTTACAGCTTTGACCTCAAACTGTCTACCGTAGACCCTACCCCATTCCTAAAAGGTCTTTAAAGGAGGCGTACATAAGCGTACCAGCGTGTCTATTGTCCCTGTCTTACTATCCCAATTTATCTGTATTTAATCCCTTTGTTCCTGTTTATGTTCATACACTTGTTATCGTGTACATATTTGACAAACAAACAAACAGAAATAAATAAATGAGGAGTTAGGCACTTTTTAAAAATGTATGTTTGAACAACATAATCACACATTTGATCAATGTGATAGAGATTACTAATACTGTTATCATGAATTGGATTAATATGAATGATATCCAGAACCAACTCTGTTCACGCATAATATGGATGTATATTTAAAAAACAATTAAAATATATTATATAAAAATTAGGTTAAACAGCAGTCTTTTTTCCAAATTAGTTCCACTGCTTTAGACATGTTTCATCTGGGTGTGTCCATTGTTTGAAAATTTTTTCCTGAACAAACACCCGTGATTGTAAGCTGAAATGAATGCAGGAAAACCTTCTGAGTAAACATGCAGAGGAACAATAAATCCCCACTAATTAAAAGCTGAACGAGGCCCCTGAATTATAGTCTTCAGTCAGTGGTGGGTTTCAGACTTTTTTTTTACTACTGGTTCTATGAGAGCTGAAAAATGCAGAAATATGGGACAGGATAGGGCGGGGGCAGGTGGGCAGGGCCAACTGATTGTTGGTGCTCCAGTTCGCTAGAACCGGTCCAAACCAGCAGCATCCCACCCATTATCTTCAGTATAGTTTGCTGTCTATCTTCCATTGCCTCCATTGTCTAGACCCTGGTGTCCGGATTCTAGGAATCGCCCTAATTAAATCATGATTCTCGAGCCAAACTTAAAAAAACTTCAAAGGATTTATTAGAGGCGACATACTGGCATTGCCTTGTAAGGAGCCAACTCTGGCTATCTCATAAACCAGGTTCTCCAATTGAGCATGTTCACAGGCTGGGTGTCGTCAATCATGTTCTCCAATTAAATATATTTGAGGGCAAAAGCTCTAGTAGTTTAGTTACAGTCTTTTAAAGATAAGTGTTGGAATGTACTTTCGCTTTCAAACTGCTGCCCTGCTCTTCCAGATTTCCTCCCGCCCCCCCCTTTTTATGACAACTACTAAAACAGGCATAGGGATGTTTTATGAGTTGATACCTGGGAGTTTATAATAATGTTTGCTTAAATACAGGAACAAGGGCAGGTTTCAATTTCATAGCAACATATCCCACAACAAATCAATCCCACAAAACCACATTTCTTCCGCTAAAGCCCTCTGGATAGCAGTGTTATTTCTCCTGGTTGCAAAAAGCTTTTGACGGAACACGAGCAGAGAAAAGGAGGTGTTGAAGGCGCTGTCCTTGGTGCTCCCTGAGTCTGGTTGTTTCCTTGAAGATGCTTCAACCAGCTTCTTGAACCATGAAATGGGGTGGCCAATCAATTTGATAATAATGCATCCGCCCATCTCAGGTTCTTGGGAAGGATTTGAAAAGTAGACAAAAATGCCGAACCTTAATACCAGTAGCTATCCATGTAGGTAGCAATATTGGTGCAAAAAACCCACCATGCTCAGAGAACACAAGGATTCCACAGTCATTCTCCTCCTCCTCCTCCTCTCTCCCTCCCTCCCTCCCTCTCTCTCTCTTTCTCTCTCTCCAAACCTCACTGCCTTCTGTACTGATGTTGTCCCCAGTTGGCTCATGAAATAGCTACAGTAAAGCTACCAAACTCAGAGAGCATCAAGGACCCCACAGTCATCGTTGTCGTCGTCCTCCTCCTCCTCCTCCTCCTCCTCCTCCTCCTCCTCCTCCTCCTCCTCCTCCTCCTCCTCCTCCTCCTCCCTGCAAACCCCACTGTCTTCTTGAACTGATGTTGTCTCCAGTTGGGTCATGAAATACCTGCAAGAAAGCCACCAAGCTCAGAAAGCACCAGTTCAAATATTATATTTCAGTACAAATATTCTTTTCTGTCAGAGATATTCATATTTCAGTGCTAGGGCAATATTGCTTCCTCCTCTGATGTTTTTCACTAAACACTCATTGTTTGAAGTTCTGCCTAGACGTTCATCTGATTCTTTTCCAAACATGGTGGAAAGGAAGCAATTGGGTTTATTACAGTTTCCTTCTTGGGGGACCTCCCCAAGCTCCAGGAGATCTCTGAATTGAATAATACTTTCTCCCATTGGGCTGATCGGCAATCGCAGAGCATCTGTTGCTACTCTAAGAAAGCGCTCTGTGGCAAGATGGATAGTTTTAGATTACCCAGTTTTAGTACTGTCTCTATGACTTTTTTTCTTTTTTCCTTCCAATGTATGCTGTTTTAAATAGGTTACATAACTATCAGCATAAGTGGAGAGGATCCTAAAAGTCGCCAAGTCAAAATGCATCCATGCCTTTAGAATAGAATAGAATAGAATATAATAGAATATTGGAATAAAGAATAGAATAGCATGTTGGAACATAGAATAGAATATTGGAACATAGAGTGGAATATTGGAATATAGAATAGAATATTGGAATAAAGAATAGAATAGAATATTGGAACATAGAATAGAATATTGTAACATAGAGTGGAATATTGGAATATAGAATAGAATATTGGAATATAGAATAGAATATTGGAATAAAGAATAGAATAGAATATTGGAACATAGAATAGAATATTGTAACATAGAGTGGAATATTGGAATAAAGAATAGAATGTTGGAATATAGAATAGAATATTGGGATAAAGAATATAATATAATATTGGAATATAGAATATAATAGAATATTGGAATATATAGAATAGAATAAAATATTGGGATAAAGAATAGAATATTGGAGTATAGAATAGAATAAAATATTGGAATATATAGAATACAATAAAATATTGGAACATAGAATAGAATATTGGAATAAAGAATAGAATAGAATATTGGAACACAGAAGAGAATAGAATATTGGAATATAGAATAGAATACAAGAATAAAGAATAGACTAAGAATAGAATATTGGAATATAGAACAGAATCTCTTGCAGTGATTCATTTAACAATGATGGCAGGAAAGGTTGCAAAATGATGAAAAACTCAGTTAATAAAGGTCTCCCTTAGCAACATAAATTTCGGGTTCAGTCATGGTTGTAATTTGAAGACTACCCATACACAAGAATATGCTAGAAAATTTAGTTAGCCGAATAGAGAAGACCGCAGTCAATTCTTTAGAAAAGAAGGAATTTTTATATATTCACAGTGACATCCCTGGTCCTTGCCTGTGAATATTTCCAAGACAATGGTTCTGCCTTTTAAAAACTTGTTTGGTAGCATTCTTTTAACCTTTGAGGCAAGTGGAATTGAGATTTAAGGGCAGATTAAGTTTTAAAATTGCTCGCACAGAATATTGCTGTTGATTGCAATTAAAAGCTGCAAACAGCAAAGTCTAGAAGGACCAGAATCACTGTAATCAAAAATAATTTGGAACAAGTACTCTTTGTACTCTGAATATATTTCCTGCGTGATTTCTACAAAAACTGTTAACTATAGTCAGAAGCAACATTACAGTTAAATTGCAGCGAATGATTATGTTTCCTGGGTGATTTCTACAAAAAATTATAGCCATAATGAAAAGCAATATTATAGTTAAAATGCAACAAATTAATGACTCTTCACATATAATATATTCTTACTTAAACTACCGAAAGAATTACAGTTGTTGAGAGTTTGGCACCATACCTGTTATAATAATAATAATAACAACAACAACAACAACAACACCCTAGACTTAACAATTGTTGGCAAGAAAAACAAAAAGTCTGGATACTGGATGTTGAAATACCTGGAGTTAGCAAAAGACAAGGGAAAGAACTGGAGAAAATCCCAAAATATAAAGGCATGAAAATAAAAGTAGAAAGTTTATGACAAAAAGGCAACGTTTTCACCTGTCTGGTCATATCTGACTCTAGGGGGCAGTGTTCATCTCTGTTGTGGTTCGTCGTCAGACTGTGCAGACGGCAGCAGAATCAGACAGTGGGGAAGAATGGGGAGCAGTCTGGAGTCTGGAGAGGACTCGGATGAGAGTCCTGTATCTGATGCGGAGATGGGGCCAGGACCATCTGGGAGTGGGCTGCTGCCTTCAGAGCCTCTGGAGTCTGACAGCAGCGAGGCAGAGGATCCAGGGGAGCCTGTTCCCAGTGTGCGTGTGTGCAGAGCTGCTAGAAGGCAAAGAGCAGCTGAAACAAAAGGCGCGACTCGAGAGTAAGGCTAGGAGGTGATTGCCCTTCCCATAAAGTATAAAGGACAGGCAAAGATGGTGAAACCTTTGCAAGAAGCACAGTTCGTTCGGTTCAGATTCATTCTTGAAGTTCTTTATACTTCAATTGGTTTTCTTTTCTAGTTCATTGGATACTTCTGTTATTAGCAGCACTTCGCAGAAAAGAAAGGTGGGTGTTTATCTCGAGCAACTGTTTGAAATTCATTACCGGCTGGGAATGAAAACAATTCCCAGCATTGCAATAAAATAAGACTTGTTTTTAAAATAAGCATGTGCATAATTATGGTCTAGGAAGCCATGGTCAAAACAATCTCTGTTTTTTAGTCAAAAGAGCCAGCATTGTCCGAAGACAATTCTGTGGTCATGTGGCCAGCATGACTATACAGCAAGGTGCATGGAATACTGTTACCTTCCCACCAAAGTGGTACCTATTTATCTACTCGCATTTGCATGTTTTCGAACTGCAAGGTGGGCAGGAGCTGGGGCAAAGAATGGGAGCTCACTCCTGTTGGATGGTGTTTGGGTCTCAAACCTAGGCTCTCAGCTTTCCGACTGACACAGGCTCAGCATCTTTAACCGCTGAGCCATCACACCCCATCTTATGACAAAAGACAGTACCAATAGTAGTAGGCACAATCTCAAAACCTATCAGCTGTTCCAACTTGGTCATTTAGAAAAGAGAAGTCTCTCAAATCTATTGTTAACGAAAATACATTTTACTAAGTGGTTACACAGTGTAGCAAAGCTGGATCCGAACTTTCACACCCAATGTGACTGGTTAAGTTTTTTCTTCTTCCCACCTTTCCCCTTGATTATCTGTCCCACCTCTGTTACTGCCTATCTCAAAGTCCTTGAGAAGGATTTAATAGATGGATAAAAATGCCAAATAAAAAAGCTTCCCAACAACTTTTTGAATTGCAAATTGGCTGGTAGCTAATGCCATCCAACCGCATCTAGTTGAAAACAAGATCTCTCCACCATAGCAGGAAGGAAACTGCCCAAGCAGCAGAGGAACAACAACAATAACAAAAACCAACCAACCAAATAAACAAAATCAACTCCTAATTGACAAGTTGATTTTGGAAAACTGAAAGAGATGGAAGACCAACTTGAATGCAGCTTGGATTGATTATAAGATTATAATAATATAATATAAATATAATAATATAAAATACTCTGCTAAACAAATAATTCCCTCAACACTGTTCAACTATTTACAAAGTCTGCATTACTATTACTATTAACCTTCTCATCACTTCTTAGCACCCATCCCCTCCCACTTTTGACTGTATGATTGTAATTTTGTCGCTTGTATCCTTACGATTTATATTGACTGTTTCCTGATATGATTTGATTGTTATTGTACCCTATGACTATTATTAAATGTTGTACTTTATGATTCGTGACTCTTGATGAATGTATCTTTTCTTTTATGTATACTAAGAGCATTTGCACCAAGACAAATTCCTTGTGTGTCCAATCACACTTAGCTAATAAAGAATTCTATTCTATTCTATTCTATTCTATTCTATTCTATTCTATTCTATTCTATTCTATTCTATTCTAAGATTCCAAGATTATAGAGCCTCAGTAGTGCAGTGGTTAGAGTGCAGTACTGCAAGCTACTTCTGCTGCAGCCAGCTGCCTGCAATTTGGCAGTTCGAATCTTACCAGGCTCAAAGTTGACTCAGCTTTCCATCCTTCCGAGATGGGTAAAATGAGGACCCAAACTGTTGTGGGCAATATGCTGACTCTGTAAACTGCTTAGAGAGGGCTGTACAGTGCTATAAAGTGGTATATAGGTCTAAGTGCTATTGCTATAAGACTCAAGAACAAGTGTGGAATAAATTGCTTTGGTGTTGGACTGGTCTTGGATTCTACTATACACTTTGGAATCCAAAACATGTCTGTAGGACAGGGGTCAGCGACCTTAAACACTCAAAGAGCCATTTGAACCCATATCCCTCAGAAAAGAAAACACCAGGAGCCACGAAAACCTTTTGACATCTAAAATGGAGATAACACTGCATATATCAGGTTTTTTTAAACCCTTATGTTATGTATTTATGTTAAACCGGTCTCGTCATCAGTGAAAGCAAAGGAATCTGCCCACATACCATTAAACGTTCTGTTTTCTTCTGAAACTTTACTTTTCTTGGATTTATCCATGGTTGGCCTACCGGGGGTCAAAAAGCTCAGTAAATCGTGTGCCGGCTGGTGTTGCCGTTGGCAGTTGTGACCAGTGGTGGGATTCAACTTTTTTTACCACAGGTTCTGTGGGTGTGGCTTGGTGGGCGTGGCATTGGAAGGATACTATAAAATCTCCAGTCAGAGGTGGGATTTGCCAGTTCTCTGAACTACTCAACATTTCTGCTACTGGTTCTCCAGAATTGGTCAGAACCTGCTGAATATCACCTCTGGTTGTGATGCATATTTGGAGCGACAGAGAGCCGCAGCAGGTTGCCAACTCCTGCTGTAAGAGTCACAGACCTAACATTTCATAGACATAAATGGTGGGTGTCTATAAGTCAATGCTTTGGATTGGAAGTATGTCCAGAAATATATATATATATATTAAATAAATATATATATTAAATAAATACACACACACACATATATATATTCAGAGACCGATGGCACACACCCCACCCCTGGGCATGTGGATTCATCCTATGAAGGCACAGCCAGGCCTGTCCAAATACAGAGGAGCCCAGCAGAGCTGCCTCAAGTTATAACAAACAAGAATAATGAAGAATGATCCGGGCCAACCACAAGGTCACGAGCAAAGTAACAAATTGCAATAGCTTCTTAGAGATAAGCAATCCAAGCTGGGTGTGGCAAAGGAGGAAACAACAAGACTTAAACTTCCATCGACCAACATGACTGAAACAAAAACAACAGAGTTAATTACAGGTAGGAGGTGGTTGGAAGGGCCTATTATGCCTGCAAGGGCTAAATTGATTAATGATATATAAAGGCACAGATCTGTGTAATGGTAGTTTAATACTCTGACGATGTCAGCAGAGGCTGACGAAAGCTTAGTAAGTATAATAAATATAATTTTAGTTCCGGAGATCGCAAGATGTCTGTTTCTTCTTTTATACACACACACACACACACACACACACACACACACACACACACACACACACGTAAAGTAAAATGATAAAGATCATTCTGAACAGAAAAGATACATCGGGGAAGAGTTCAACAATTTTTTTCCATTTTTTTCAGATGTGTCCACTATCCTAAAATAATTGCATCCCCTTATGCCCGTGTTGGCAAACCTATGCCACATGTGCCAGAAATGGCACGCAGAGCTATTTCCCCTGGCACGTGAAAGGTCGCCCGGAAGAGCCCTACTACACATGTGCGCATGTGCCACTGCCCGACAGCTGATTGTCGAGTATCTGGCACTGTCAGGTGGTGCTCCATTCAAAATCCAAGCATAGAATAGAATAGAATATTGGCCAAGTGTGATTGGACACACAAGGAATTTGTCTTGGTGTAAATACTCTCAGTATACATAAGGAAAAGATACATTCGTTAAGAATCAAGAATCATAATATACAACACTTAATGATAGTCATAGGGTACAATCAACAATCAAATCATACTAGGAAACAGTCAATATAAATCATAAGGATACAAGCAACAAAGTTACAGTCCTACAGTCACAAGTGGGAGGGGATGGGTGATAAGGAGTGATGAGAAGATTAACAGTAATAGTAGTGCAGACTTTGTAATAGTTGGACAGTGTTGAGGGAATTATTTGTTTAGCAGAGTGATGGCTTTTGGGGAAAAACTATCCTTGTGTCTAGTTATTCTGGTGTGCAGTACTCTATAGCGTCGTTTTGAGGGAAGGAATTGAAACAGTTTATGTCCCATATGTGAGGGGTCTGTGAATATTTTCACAGCCCTCTTTTTGACTCGTTTTGAAAGAAACGCTTCTTTATGAAAAAAATGCTTAGACTCCATTCATTAGAGAAAAGATATCTTTTGCTGGAAGTCAAGTGGTAGGATCAAAGGAATTCTGAATCTGAGAAAATGAGTGTGCAAATCACACATACAAAGTGATGGCAACGTTCCCACCTCCAATAGTTCAATTGGCTCATCCAATTAAAAGTTGTGAATAGCATCATGTGGGCATCTCCAGGTGGTGATGAGGCCTCTGTCCGTTGACCTTGGCATATTTTGATAAAGAGTCGTGGCTGCGCATAGCATAGGATAGAAACCTAAGCAAGAACTTTCCCCCCACAACTTATACAGTTCTGTTTTGCAACACCTCCAGCTCGCTCCCCATAACCCTGTCCCCCCCTCCTCCCCCCGTTACTTATGACAGCCGAAAGATGCCAAGCAAAGGAAGAAAATCTTGAAGGCTGACAGACACGCATGCACAGGGGCAGAGAGGGGGATGCGCAGGGATGCGTGGCGCATGAGGGGTTGCACCTGCATGCACAGACGCGCAGCACACGAGGGGGAATTGTGTGTGCATGCACAAAGACATGCGGGGCACAAGGGGAATCGCACACCCCATGCGCAAAGATGGGCGTTGCATGAGGAGCGAGGAGCGAGGGGCACATGCATGCATGAATGCGCAGATGCATGGCGTGCGAGGGGGGGTCACACGCACATGGCAGGGGCACAGCGGGCAGCACGCATTGCCTTCTGGGTGCTGGCCTGCGAGTGCACGCCAGCGAGGGAGCACACGCCATTATCGGCATGGAAGCCGAAATAGGTTAGCCACCACTGTCTTACGCTGTTGTATCTAGGGATCTGGAATTGTGGAATAAGTGTCTGTTCTTCTACTCTCCTGACACATTTGTAAACATGTAGCTTGTTTAAAAAACAGAACAAGGCTCCCGTGTTATTTGTTTTGGCCACAACAAAGACACCAGTTCAGCTGCTTCCAAACTATTTCAGGATCTTTTCAAGACAATGAAATAACCAACTTTTTTTTTTAACAACAACAAAAATGCTGGCCCTAATCCAATTGCAATAATTACAGATCGAGATATAAACAACTTTGCAGCTAGCACAGGATCTCAGTGTTGGAAGTGGGCGAATGAAACATCTTGGACAGATGGCCTTGGACAACTCAAGATTCATGTGAAAGATGACTCTTGTTTCTTTGAGGAAAAAGAATGAGAGATTTATTGCTTTGGCACAACGCTAACTTATGAGTTTGCTTAAGACCATGGGATTTCTATTTTAGCTTAATTGCTCTCCATATGCAGCTCCAAAGGGGTTGGGGAATCTTTTTGGTGACTGCCATAGAGAACTTCGGATCTGTAGGTATGGTCCACTTTGTGCATTTCTGGTCTTGTTCTGACCCAGGCTTCCCCAACAGCACGAAGCTGACTCCTCACCCCAATAAACCCCTTTTATTTAGTTTACAGTGAATTCCTCTCCAGAAAAGTCCTGGCCAACAGTCTTTCAAGGCATCTCACAATTACAGACCTTTATCAGGCTTAGAGAGTTGCCAGGCCGATATCTTTCAGATGTCACACTGTAGCAAATATTAATTAGCAAGAATGCAAAAACACAGTTGAGAAACTCCAGAAATATTTCACAAGAAGAGTTCTCCACTCCTCTACTCGTTGCAGAATACCTTATGCCACCAGACTCGAAATTCTAGACCCAGAAAACCTAGAATTATGCCGCCTTCGGTCCGATCTAAGTATAGTATATAAAATCATACACTGCAATGTCCTACCTGTCAATGAATACTTCAGCTTCAACCACAACAACACAAGAGCAAACAATAGATACAAACTCAAGGTTAATCGCACCAAACTTGATTGCAGGAAATACGATTTCAGCAACAGAGTGGTCAACGTCTGGAATACTCTACCTGACTCTGTGGTTTCTTCCCCAAACCCTAAAAACTTTAACCTTAGACTGTCTACTATTGACCTCACCCCTTTCCTAAGAGGTCTGTAGGGGCATGCATAAGCGCACCAACGTGCCTATCATCCCTGTCCTATTGTTTCTTTTATTTTTCTTATATGTATCCATATATTCATAACTATGTTTTTACCTATACCTATTATCTTGTAAGCAATTGACAAATTGACAAATAAATAAAAATAAACAGGTCTTCACCCAAATGAACCAATTGTCTCCTGCAAAACCCCACTCCCCTTTTGCTCCTCTTTTATTCCCTCTGGGAGGGGCTATTCACCATCCATCTGTGGCTTTATTCCCAAGTTGACCCTTGTTCCTTAGCTGTTCCCTTCCTCTGGCAGCTCTGTGCATGTGCACACTGGGAACAGGCTCCAGCTGTTCTTCTGCCTCACTGATATCTGACTTTGAAGGCAGCTGATAACTGTTGGACGGCCCTGGCCCCATCTCTGCCTCTGATGCAGAGCCCTCACCAGAGCCTTCCCCAAACTCCAGGACTGGCCCATGTTCCTCCCCAACCTCCTCACTGTCTGAATCTGCTGCCAGCTCCATTTGCCACTGGTGGACCACAACAGGTCTGTAGGTACAGTCCACTGTGAGCAAGGTCTCCTGGCCTATTGGTCTCTACGTCTTCATCAAATATAGGCTGTCATGTTGAAATTCAGGAAGTACCTCTGTATTGGGAGAAGACTTGGAAGGGGTGAGGGACAAAACTTTGAATCATTAAGATCTTGAAGGTGGATAAAGACTTTGTATAAAAAAAAATGGGACTTTGATATTATATACGTTGATGGCAGTAGATTACCTTATGCCCTCAAAAGGGAAGGACACTTTGATTCCCACAATGGACGAATGGCTGCAAAAGTTGACGGAGTTAGGAGAGATGGCTAAATCGACCACTTTGATGAAAGAAAAGAACACAACTATTTTTGTTTTTTACCTGGAAACCACTTCTGGACTTTGTGCTTGAGGTGGAGAAGAAAAACCCCTGATTTTAGGTTTTGTTGATCTGATGGGTTTGTTGTTATAGAAACCACTAGCATATATTATTATATAGAAGTAAAAAGATGAGGTTTTTGTGCTATGACAATATTCTACTGCACTAAAAGGAGTCCAAGGTCAACATCTTTTCTTTCTTTCTCTTCTCTGCCCTCCACATTTTTCCATTCTCTTTTCCTTCCCTTGTTCACCTATTAGTTTCTTTTGTGTTTCTGTATTCTGTATGGGATTCAAATTTTTTAACAACCAGTTCTGTGGGCATGACTTAGTTGGTGGGCGTGGCTTGGTGGTCATATGACTGGGTGGACATGGCTTGGTGGTCATGTTATTGGCTGGGTGTGGACAACTCAATATCACTCACATTGAGGCACACATCTCCTCGCTTGGTCTCTCATGACTGTGGGGATGCTGCAACAGTCGTAAGTGTGAAAAATGGTTATAGGTCACTTTTTTTCAGTGCCATTGTAACTTTGAACGGTCACTCCACACAAGCAAAGTACCAGCAAAGGAGGGAAAAAAAACTCCAGAGAAGTTCCTGAGATAGGAAGTCTAGTCCTGCCAAGAATGTAAAAAGGGTTAATGGAGAGGCAGTTTCTGTAAGCAATACCAGAATGTTTTCTTCCTGCCTTCCTTACAGGATTAGGCCAGTAATTTCTTCTAACAACCGGTTCTCCGAACTGCTTAGAATGTTAACAACCGGTTCCAGCGAATAGGTGTGAACTGGTAGAATCCCACCCCTGCTTGTAGGTCATCTAGTCCAACAACACCTCCTCCCAAGCAGGGGGGCCTGTACCATTTCTGACAGATGACTAAAACATAGGAAGAACAGCTGCAGGTTTTGGGTCTGGCTAATCTAAAGAAAAGAAGAATTAGTGATGACATGATAGCAATAGTCCAGTATTTGATGGGCTGCCACAAAGAGGAGGGGGTCAAATTATTCTCCAACACAACAGAGGATAGGACCAGAAACAATGGTTGGAAAATGATCAAAGAGAGAAGCAATCTGGAATTAAGGAGAAAGTTCCTAATGGTGAGGACAATTAACCAGTGAAACAGCTTTGTCTTCAGAAGTTGTGGGCATCCATCACTGGAGGTTTTTAAGAAAAGACTGGAGAGTCACTTGTCTGAGATGGTATAGGTTCTCCTGTTTGAGCAGGGGGATGGACTAAAAGACCTCCATGGTTCCTTCCCTATTCTATTCTATTCTATTCTATTCTATTCTATTCTATTCTATTCTATTCTATTCTATTCTATTCTATTCTATTCTATTCTATTCTATTCTACTCTACTCTACTCTACTCTACTCTATTCCTTATTCTATTCTACTCTACTCCATTCTACTCTACTCCCTATTCTATTCCATTCTATTCTATTCTATTCTATTCTATTCTATTCTATTCTATTCTATTCTATTCTATTCTATTCTATTGTTTCATCATATTAGATGTCATCTACCATTCAAGAAGTGGATAGGGATGGACCCAAAACAAACACGATGTCATTTCTACTTAATAAAAAGAGAGATGCTTTGTCTCCCATTGTGCATTTAATGGCATTTCTTTGCAGTCTTTTAAAAACTGCAGCTCTGAGAGACCTCTCTGGAGTTGCACGGATGGCTTTTCTGGCAATAAGAGGGTAAACCAAATCTGTTTTGATAAAAGCAGCCTGCACTGAATTGTTCTAATTGCTTTTGGTATGCCATAAGACATACAGCTCATGCATGAAATAATGAACTAGGGATCAAATCCTTTTGTGTTGGCGCTTCCTGAACTTTAGGGATATCTCAGAAAGTGTCTATCATTGTGAAAACTGGGCCAGTAATTCCCTAGAAAATGCACTCTATGCTAGAAAAAGCATCTCGTTGGGTTGTAGCTATGAAACATATAAAGAACAGTTGTTGGAATTGGGTATGTCTAGTCAGATGAAAAGAAGGACCAGGGGTGACTTGATAGCAATGTCCCAGGGGTTGCCCCAAAGAAGAGGGAGTCAAGCTATTCTCCAAAATACCAGAAGGCAGGACAAGAAGCAACAGATGGAAACTCATCAAGGAGAGAAGCAACCTAGAACTAAGGAGAAATTTCCTGACAGTGAGAACAATTAACCAGTGGAATTACTTGCCTTCAGAATTGTAAATGCTCCAACACTGGATGTTTTTAAGAAGAGATTGGACAACCATTTGTCTGAAATGTTATAGGGTTTCCTGCCCAAACTGGGGGTTAGACTAGAAGACCTCCAAGGTCCCTTCCAACTCTATTATTCTGTTCTGTTCTGTTCTGTTCTGTTCTGTTCTGTTCTGTTCTGCTCTGCTCTACTCTACTCTACTCTACTCTACTCTACTCTACTCTACTCTACTCTACTCTACTCTACTCTACTCTACTCTACTGGAATTTTTTCCAATTTTATCTGGACTCCCAAAATTATACTGAGACAGCCATGAAGGAAAAGTAATTTGCCAATAACAATAGCACTAGCACTTATATACCGCTCCATAGTGGTTTACAGCCCTCCCTAAGCGGTTTATAGGGTCAGCATTTTGTGGAGCAATGGTTAGAATGCCATATTGCAGCTGAACTCTGCTCACAGTCTGGAGTTCGATCCTGACTGGCTCAAGGTTGACTCAGCTTTCCATCCTTCTGAAGTTGGTAAAATGAGGACCCAGGTTGTTGGGGGCAAAATGCTGACTCTGTAAACTGCAAATTACTTTCCCTTCATAGCTATCTCAATATACTTTTGGGAGTCCAGATGAAATTGGAAAAAATTCAAGAGCAGAGTAGAGTAGAGGAATAGAACAGAACAGTACAGAACAAAATAATGGAATGAGGAATAGGACGGATGGAATGGAATGGAACAGAATGAAATGGAATAGAGTACAATACAACATAAAATAGAATGGAATAGAATATTATAGAACAGAATAGAACAGAATAGAATAATAGAATAGAAGAATGGGATAAAGAATGGAATAGAACGGAATGGAACAGAACAGAACAGAATAGAAGATCAGAATAAGTATTTTTAAAAATATGGTTCTGAAACCTGAATTCTACCTCTGCTAGCAAAACCTGCTAGGATTATAGGGAGATTCAGATCCCATTCGGTCATTTATGAGGAGAAAATATAATATGGATATATTCTACGGAAAACAAACAATTGTATCTTTAATGCTGTTGCTAATTAGATATGACAAAGCTTGTTTTTGTTATTATGCATTATCACATATTGTCATGCACTAGAAATTCAGACAGAGCCATTTTCCTTATCTGTGACATAAGCCGTGCCATTAAAACTTCGATTCACACCTTTTGTGAATCTCCCCATTAAATATTCCATCCCAAGGTAAATTTAAAGGATGAGGATCAAATGTTAATTGAACATCCCCTAAGATGGAGACCAAAATATAGAGATGAAAACAAACCATCAAACAAACGAAGGGTGGCCAAGATTCTCTGATTTGTCATCTGCGGTTGCCAGACTTGGTGAACTCAAACCTAGAATTATTCCTTCCCAAGAACTAGATTATTGATTCACATACGTAGGTGCTTATGTATAAAAGGGCACAACAAGGGCAGAAGTCTAATTATATATTAATTGAATGCATACACATCTTTCTATTGCAATCCATTGCTGTAAAATAGATACTGTGTTTATAAAATTGATCAATCCTATTTGCCCAATTCATCCTCTCTCACTCTCTCTCATCCTCTCTCTTTCTATCTTTCTCTTACCCTCTCTCTCATCTCTCTTATCCTCTCTCATCTCTCTCACACTCTATTTTTCTCTCTTATGCTCTCCCTCATCTCTCTCTTTCATCTCCATCTCTCTTTCATTTCTCTCTCATCCTTTCTCTCTTATCCTCTCTCTCATCCTCTCTCCCTTATCCTCTCTCTCATCCATTCCTTCTCATCTCTCTCTCATCATCTCTACCTCTCATCTCTACCTCATCTCTCTCTCATCCTCTCTCCCTTATCCTCTCTCTCTCATCTCTCTCTTTCTCTCATCTCTCTCATCCTCTCTCCCTTATCCTCTCTCATCCTCCCTCTCTCATCTCTCTCTGTCTCTCTGTCTCTCTCTCATCTCTCTCTCATCCTCTCTCCCTTATCCTCTCTCTCATCTCTCATCTCTCTCTCTGTCTCTATCTCATCTCTCTCATCCTCTCTCTGTCTATCTGTCTATCTTTCTCTTTTTCTCTCTTTCTCTTATCCTCTCTCTTATCTCTCTCTCTCATCTCCATCTCCATCTCATCTGTCTCTCATCCTTTCTCCCTTATCCTCTCTTACCCTCTCTCTCATTCTCTTTCTCTCATCTGTCTCTCTCTCATCTGTCTCTCTCTCATCTGTCTCTCATCCTCCCTCCCTCTCTCCCTCCCCCCTCTCTCGTATCCCCTCTCTCTCTTATCCTCTCTCTCTTTTATCCCCTTTCTCTCATTCCCCCTCTTTCTCTCACACACCCCTTCCAAAACAAACAGCCAACAACAAGAACAACAAAAGGATAGAGATTGGTTTAAATGACAGGGATGGCTGGAAGGAAAAGAAAAGAAACAAAAATGAGGTGAAGGAAAGAGAGAGGAGAATAAGAAAAGAAAGGGACAAAAGAGTGAGAAGTTCACGTATAAAATCTTGCACAAAATCCTGAACTGTTAAATTTAGCAAGCAAGCCACCCTCCCATGCATTAGCTTGTCTTCAAAGGTATTCCTGATTCCAATAGAAGATAATACAGTATTTTTAGCTCAAGATTGAGCTGTGGGTGCCTTGGTGCTTTCTGAGCCTGAGTTCTCTTGTTGATGTTTCATTACCCAGCTAAGGAACATCTATCTAGTTGGGCTAGCAGGCAGGAGGAGGAGAAGGAATGGGGTGGAATCCTTGGTACTCTTTGAGCTCATTTGCTTTCTTGTAGAAGTTGCATGTCCCAACTAGGCAACATCATCAGTGCTAGAACGGAGGGGAGTTGGAGGAGGAAGAGTACCATGGGTTCCTTGGTGATATCATCAGTGGTAGAAGGAAGTGGGAATTGTGGAGAGGAGAAGGAGGAGGACTCTGGAATCCTTGGTTCTCTCTGAGCTCGGTTGCTTTCTTGCAGACGTTGCATGTCCCAATTAGGTAACCTCATCAGTGCATTGATGATGCTACCTAGTTGGGTAATGAAACATCTGTAAGGAAAGCACCAAGGTGTAAAAGTAAACAAGGACACGGCAGAATCCCTGATTTTTAGGAACAAGGTCAATAGTCACCTGCACCTTCTGTTTGCTAACTTGCTTCTCAACCCATGTATCTATGAGTAAATTGGGAAACAGCTCCATTTCTAATGACCAATCAGGACGTTTCCACTTCACGGATGGGTGAGTAAACCGACAAATTTACTAGGGCAAGGTTGTGAAACTCAAGGCCTGCAGGGTACTTAAATCCAGCCCATGGGGATGGCCTGGAAATATCAAGAGACCGGCCCGCGATGCCTATGGTGGCTAAAATGGTGCCCCACGCAGTTTGTGTTCACCCTCCATGGCCTCTTGCAGTATTCTGCTGGTCAAAGCTGGGCCAAAAACTGAGCCAAAACCAGGCCAAACCAGGCTGAAAAATGGGCCCCAAACAAGCCAAAAATGGGCCAAAATGGCCGAAAATGGCCCTAACTCTAACCCAAAAGTGGCATGAAAAATAGGCCCAAAATGGACCAAGGAATGGGCCCCAAACAGCTCAAAAACAGCCCCAAAATGGACATGTGGCCCATTTATGGCTTGCAGAATGCTGCAGGAGGTCATGGAGGGCAAAAATGAGGCACAGGGGGGCCATGTGTGGATCCCCCCATGCCCTGTTTTGGCCAGCAGAGTCTGCACGAGGCATCTGTTTCACCCCCTGCTCCACATCGCCGGCCCGCAGATGAGAAATACAATGTTGATCCAGCCCTGGGAGAAATCCAGTTTGACACCCCTGCATTAGTGGATAAATCCCAGGATGTTGTTAACACTGCGACCGTCGTAAATATGAACTCAATGCCAAGTGTCTGAATTTTAAGCAAGTGACCATGAGGATATCACAATGGTTGGAAGTGTGAAAAACCATCGCAAGTCACTTTTCTTAAGTGCGGTTGTAATTTTGAACAATCATTAAATGAACTCTTGTGAGCCAAGGACTACCTGCCTTTCTTTTTGGCTACTAAAAGCTCCCCTGAAGAAACAAATAGTGGAAGGAGAAGGAGGAGGAGGAGGAGGAAAAAAGAAGAAAAGAATGAGAAGGAGGAAGAGAAGAAGGAGAAGAGAAAGGAAGGAAGAAGGAGGAGGAGAAGGAGAAGGAAGAGGAGGAGGAAGAGGAGAAGAAGGAAGAGCAGGAGAAATAGAAGGAGAAGGAAGAACAGGAAGAAGAGGAGGAGAAGAGGAAGAGGAGGAGGAGACGGAGAAGGAGAAATGGAGGAGGAGGAAACAGAAGGGGAAATAGAAGGAGAAAGAGAAATAGAAGAAGGAAGAGGAGCAGGAGGAGGAGAAGAAAAAAATAACAGAGGGCAATCTGTTTTCCTATTGATCAAACTATATCCTTTGAAAATATGGGTTTTCACCTTACTTAAGAAAACTTAGTTTGGTTTTTTCTTTAGGGCTCTGATTCTTTTGCCTTATGCAATATCTCAAGAGGGAACCAAATGCATTTATTTCCTCCAAACCATTAAAAAAAAAGTAACACAGGGAGAGCTAAGCATATGCTTCATATGTGCCTTTTTCCCCCAATCAACAGGAAGGGGGAAAACAGTTAAAAAAAATACAGAAGCTTAGCAACATTCATTATTACAGAGACACAATGAAGGGATATTCATAAAACTGATTCAGGTCACGCTACTGTAGCTAGGCTGCCAACTAGCTTGCCAACTCTGATAAGGAACACTGAGGTGTTGATTGTTCCAGTTGAAATATTTTGCAGGGAAATCCAATAACAAGTATCGTGTTTCCCCAAAAATAAGACCCTGCCTTGTATTTTTTTTCCACCAAAAACTGCACCAGGTCTTATTTTCGGGGGACATCATCCAGTGACTAACCTCACTTGTGTGTGTTGTCCTCCGGCTCCCTTTTTGCTGTCAGAGGCCTTCAGGAACTTCTTCTTCTGCAGCCGACAAGGCTTTCCTGAAGGCTTCTGCAGCTGATAACAGAACTCAGGATCGATCCAGAGCTTTGTTTTCAGCTCCAGGGCCTTCAGGAAAGCCTTGCCAGCCTTGCTGGCTGCAGAAGAAATGGGCCGGCAAGACAGGTGTTGGGGTGTGTGAGGCCTGGCTACAACTGTCCAAAGGTAAGTAGTAAGGCAGCTCCACCCCCCCCCCCATTCCCACCCTAACTTAATTTTTACCCATGAACTCTGGAATGGGCGGGATCTTAATTAGGGTTTATTTTGGGAGTAGGGTTTATATTGGGCACACGTAAAAAATCAAACTAGGACTTACTTTCAGGGTAGGTCATATTTTCGGGGAAACAGGGTAGTTAGTCTAGTGCAGAGGTGTTGAACTCGATTTCATTGAGGGCTGCATCAGGGCTGTGTTTGATCTCGGTGGGGTGGGGGCATGGCTAAGGGGTGTGGCCAGCTTGACATCACTGGTGTTGAGGGCGCCTATGGTGGCCCAAGCGCTCTGCCACCAAAAACAGAGTTTGGGAGGGCTGTACTCGGCCCCTCCTGGGCTCCGTTTTTGCTGGCAGAGGCACCGTGGGCCGGTCCTCCACTATTTTCCAGGGAAGCTCTGCAGGCCAGATCTAAGTCTGGAATCTGGACTGTATATCAGACACTAATACAATTGAGCGAGTCCAGAGGTATTTTACAAGGAGAGTACTACACTCCTCTGTTTGCAACAGAATACCCTACATCACCAGAATTGAGATTCTAGGCTTAGACAACCTTGAACTATGCTGGCTAAGATTGGACTTAAGCATAGTACATAAAATCATATGTTACAATGTCTACCAGTTAATAAATATTTCAGCTTTAACCACAACAACAAAAGAGCATACAACAGATATAAACTAAATGTAATTTGATTGCATTTGATTGACTCCAAATTTGATTGCAGGAAGTACAATTTCAGCAACAGAGTGGTCAATGTCTGGAACTCACTACCTGATTCTGTTGTCACATGCTCAAACCTTCTACTCCTTTACCCTCAAATTAACCTCTATCGACCTCACCCCATTCCTAAGAGGTCTGTAAGGGGATTGTGCATAAGCGCACAATCGTGCCTACCGTCTCTGTCCTATTGTCCTCAATTATTAGTTCCTATTTCTTGTATTTAAACTTATGTTTATTCTTACTTCTATTATATTGTAAGCATTTGACAAAATAAATAAATAAATAAAATAAATAACCACCTTGAGTTTAGATCTGTCTGTCTGTCTGTCCATCCGTCCATCCATCCCTCTCTCTCATCTCTCTAATCTATCTATCTATCTATCTATCTATCTATCTATCTATCTATCTATCTATCTATCTATCTATCTATCTATCTATCTATCTATCTATCTACCTACCCCTCCCTCTCATCTCTCTAATCTACCTACCTACCTATCTATCCATCCCTCCCTCTCATCTCTCTAATCTCTCTCTCTATCCCTCCCTCCCTCCTATCTCTCTAATCCATCCATCCATCCATCCATCCATTTACATATACATCATTATTTCTATTTTGAACTGCACACCCTTGGACTACACCCAAACTTATTGATCTTAATTCAGCTTTGGTGTGAAAGGTTGCATTCCTTTTTGTGACATTCATGACATGAAAAAAGTCTTCCTGGAAGTTACAAAGAACGATTACATCATAAACCAAATATCCATCTTTTTGCATACAAATAATTTCATTCATTGTTTTTCTCTCTGCCTGTTTGCCAACAGCCCTAATAACGATTTATTATTCTTGATTTATTTTTTTGATGTTGTTGTACTTTTTCATTTATTTCCCAATGTACATATTTTATGCAAAGAACATTGATATTTCTTTCAGTGCAATGTAAGATATCAATCTCACAAATAAACAAATAAGGTATCAAGGCAAGACAATAGTTGTTAGTTTGCCACATGTCACTTTGCTGATTGAAAGTGCAAAACTGCATTTATCACTTAATCATGCTTTATTATAAAAACAAGCCCTCACTTTTCAGTTAATTACAGTTTAACCAGTCTGTCATTTTTAGTACAACAACAAACTGCAATTAATTAAAAAAAACCCCACCATTTATTATCACCTTGCTTTACTCAGTGTTATGACACAAAAAGGCCAGAATATGACAGATTTATCCATAGTTATTATTTTTGAAAGACAGAAATTCTGCTCTGGGCATACAATAAAATTAATATAAAACCCATGGATATGACTCTATAAACTACTGTATGTGGTAAATCATGTTTGTTATATTTTATAGATCAGTGGTTGCCAACCAGTGGGCTGGAGACCACTGGTTGTCCGTGAGAAAATTTTGATGGTCTGCAGAGAAATACCACCCCCAAAGCAATTAATCCAGACTGCGTGGGAACACAAGGCTTGTGTTGCTTGCATTGCAAACAACACGAGGTAGTAAGGGGAGGAAGGAAAGGGCGCAGGGCTGCTTCTGCTTCATTCTTCTTCTGCTTTTGCCTGCACTCACAGAAAGCAGCCAAAGTCTTTCTTTCTCTCCCCCAAACTCCACCAGAAATGAGTCTTTGGGACCCTGCAAGGCCTCCTGCTCCAAGAGGCTGCACCAGCAAAGACTCATTTCTGGCAGAGTTTGGGGGAGAGAAAGAAAGACTTCTGCTGCTTTCTTTGCATGAAGCCAAAAGTCTCTCTCTCTCTCTCCCACTGAGAATATAACTTTTGAGACGGTATCCTGTGATCCCAAATAAAGAATGATTGATTGATAAGAAAATGGGACGGGGAATTTTCCTGCAGACTTTTTTGGGGATTTTCCCAGGGTTTCTGGTCCGTGGGATTTAAAATCATGAGTTTGATGGTCCCTGAGGTCCAAAAGTTGGCAACCCCTGTTATAGATTATATATTAGGGTCGGAATGGAATTCTTTTCCAGGTTGGAAATGTACCATATCTGAAAACTCCATGCAGATATGATAAAGCCCCCATTGGATATCATGTTGTGAATCGCTTTTGTCTGTATAATAAAAAAATTGGGGCCTATTAAAATGGGAAATATTACATTAACCTTGTAACAAAAATAATTGATGTATATGTTTTCCTTTGTAGTAAGGGCTATTTTTAAAATTACAGGTAGTCCTTGACTGATGACCACAACTGAACCCCAAATTTATGTTGTTAAGCCAGGCATTTCTTAAAGGAGTTTTGCCCCATTTTACAACTTTTCTTGCCATGGCAAATCATTGCAGTTGTTTAGTTAGTCACTGTGATGACCCAGGGTGGGATACAAAATAAACACAATCACAAAAAACAGGTGAAGCCCCTTTTATTCCTTCACTTTGCTTCCAAACTCCAAATATCCTTGATTGGAGACAAAAAACTCCCACACAAGCAGTTACAAGAAGGAGGAAATGCCGTTATAAATTATAAAAAACAACAAAAACCAGGCAAGACAAGGGCTTGAAGATGTCCACAGATATCAGAACATACACTCAGAGAGGAACCATAAACTAGAGATATTTTCACACTTTGTTTCCAGTGTTCGCCCATTAGCAGGCCCATACTCTTATTCAGTTGTCACACCTGCAGCCCATGAAGATGATCAAGGCCCTCTCCTCCCCAGTAGACCACATCTCTCCCTTATCCTCTCCTCCCTGTGTGCCCTAGGATGGAGAGGGGATGGGCCTGGGTCCTCCTCTGACTGCCCAGCCAGCCTCGAGGCCAGCCTGGAAATATCAAAGGTCAGGCCCATGGTGCCTCTGGTGGCTAAATCAGGCTGTGTACATGCCTTGTTTTTACAGCCAGCCAAAAACGGCCTGAAAACTGGGCCAAAACAGGCTGAAAACAGGCCTAAAACAGGGCAAAAAACAGGCCCAAAACAAAAATAGAACTAAAGAGGCCCCAAACAACTGAAAAACAGGCTGAAAACTAGGCTGAAAACTGGGCTCAAAATGGGCTCCAAAACAGGCTGAAAACAGGCCGAAAACAACTGAAGAATGGGCCAAAACAAAAAAATAGGCCGAAAACGGCCTGAAAATGGCCTGAAAATGGGCAACAGGGACCCTTTTTGCCAGCAGTGTTGTAGGAGGCCATAAAGGGCAAAAACAAGGCTCACAGGGGCCGCATGCAGACCCCCCCCATGCCCTATTTTGGCCAGCAGGGTGCTGCAAGAGGCATCTGTCTGCCATCCCGTTCCCCTCCGTTGCCAGCGGCCTGCAGAGAAGAACTACTCTGAGCTGGCCCTCGAAGAAATCCAGTTTGACACCCCAGCTTTAAACCAAATAGACTTCTTTCGGAGGTTTCCCTCAATTTTCAGAATCCCTCCTAATTCCAACAACCTGGGAAATGGGCCCGTTTATGGCTTCCAGAGAACCTCCAGAGCCTGGGGAGGGCAAAAACGCCCCCCCCCCCCCACCATGGTGCAAGAGGCCAACTAGGCCACACCTACCATGGCCAGGCCCACCCAACAACTGGGCAGAGAACCCCTTGCTAAAATTTTTGAAGCCCACCAGCAAAGTCAAATGTGGAAACCAGATTCACTTAAAAACCATGTTTCTAACTTAACCGTTACAGTAATTCACTGAACAATGGTGGCAAGAAAGATGGAACAAAACTCACTGAACAAATGCTTCATATTTGGTTATTAATGTTTTAACGGCAGCTAGAATTGTCTTTGCTCAAAATTGGAAAAATGAGAAAATTCCGATAAGAGGAAGAGGTGATTAAGAAAATAATGGAATGTGTAAAAATGAATAGATTAACATTAGCAGTTAGAGAGCAAGAAGAAAAAGAATATTTTAAGATATGGGATTTATTTTATCAATAGTTAGACAGAAGAGTGGAAAACTGAAGTACAATTTAATAGTAATGATATGTTATAATTGTTTATTATAGAATGACTTTTAATATGAATTAAAATTGGTAAGAATTGAGATTTGCTCTAAAGGATAATGTGGACTCAAAACTAAGATCTAATGACGGTGTAATAATAATATGACATGGAAAGTTGATTAACGTAATATGGATGTAAATTTAAATTCAAGGGGAAAAGACTATACCTATTGTGCACAAAAACTATGTACCAATTGACACACTGTGCAATTGAAAGATGGTTTTATTTTGTTGTTTTATGTTTGTATTTGTCTGTTCGTTGTTAAAAATTAAAAAAACTTTTTTATAAAAATAATAAAAAACAACAACAAATGCTTCATTTAGCAACAGAAATATTGGGCTCAATTATGTTTCATAAGTCAAAAACTACCTGTATTTTAGTTATGGTTTATGCTATCTAGACACTTCAGAATTAAGGAAATTACTTTGATTATTCTGAGCTAATCTTTCTGCAGTTTCCAATTAAGATCAAAGGATAGCCTTTAACAAAGTTGCTCCATTGCACAATGCAAGGAAGTTTATCATTCTTCCAAAGACTCAGCCAGAACTTATATTTTCATTAAAACCTGTACATTTATCACACAACGTTTAACCAGGAAGCTGTGAATGCCATGTACAGTCTGAGATTCTTCGCAGAGTTTTTCAAAATAGTCTCTTCAATTTTAAATGTTATGCTCTTTGCAGGATTTATGACCAGGTTTCTAATTTGGGGTAGATGGTTGAATAAAATAAAATGTATGAAATGTTATTTGAAAGAAATCGCGACAGGTGGCATACTTGGTGCAGATCACTTTATTAAGGGTTAACAAGAAAGAATGATTAAGTAAATGTTACTATAGTTTGTATACTAGCTTGATAAAAATAAACACAGAATGATTAAGTAAATGTTACTATTGTTTGTATACTAGCTTGATAAAAATAAACACAGAATGATTAAGTAAATGTTGCTATAGTTTGTATACTAGTTTGATAAAAATAAACACAAATGATTAAGTAAATGCTACTATAGTTTGTATAATAGTTTGATAAAAATAAAGATTGATTAAATAAATGCTACTATAGTTTGTACAGTAGCTTGATAAAAATAATCAAAATCCCTAAATGCTTTCACAAATAAGTACAGGAAACCTGAAATATGACATCAGAAGACATATCTTTCTAGCCTACTGGTATCTGGAAATTGTATCTTAACCTCTCTTCGATGCAAGTGTACTCCAGAATTAGAATTAAGCATGCAACTCTAGTTTTGTATGCAGCAGCATCTCGCAATAGCTTAAAGCAAGTTTTTCTAACCCCTGGATGGATTTTAACTAAATTTCTGCTAATTTACAGCCACAGCCATTATAATATTGGCAACTATCTCCAATAAATGCCATTTTATTTTCAGTACCACGGACAGCTCCCTTTGCAGGCACTTGCATCAAACTTGCCCTTTCTCTTTAAAAAAACGGTCTGAATCAGTGATAATTAGATATAAAAGAGCAAATGAATTAAGACCTCCTGTGAAGAGGATGGGAGCCTTCTCTCAGGAGTAGCCATGCCTTTTGTGGAGCAATAATTCAGCAGACGACCCGGGCTTTCGTCTTTGGCAATAAACAACTCCGCAAAGACCTTTTACCTCTTTGCCTGGCTGCAAATAAAGACTTCAATCTCTGAAGAGGTTTTTGCCAAGGAAATTAGAAACATCTTTTTCTCATCTTTACTGTTCTTCTTTTAAGTACAGTGGGCTACTTGCCAGTTTTCCTGGGACACCATGTACATCTATTGCAAACTCCAAGCTTTAGAGGACCGAGTCTCCTCTCACACGATATATCAACTGAGGAACGAACACAGTAATGATAATAATTAAAAAAAACCCAGACAGGTAGACATGTCTTCTGTCATCAGGCAGGCTGAAGAGCAATATAATTTAATGAACTTTCCGCTCAAGGACAAAGTAAAATGGGAATAGGGCAAGCAACAAAGAGACACCTACTTATGCTCTCTGAAAGCAGAACATTAAATACGATTGCATCTTGTCTTATATGTGTACTTAGGCTTGTAAAAGATTTCATAAGTTATTTAATCTGGTTTTTCTAAAAAATAATAATTGCATAACAGTTCTAATGTAAAATATCTTAAAGAGGGAAGCACACCACAAAACAGTATTTTGTTTCAGAATGATTTCAATTGGCTCCTCTACTTTGAATTCCCATTTGGGAAAGTGTTCATTGACACACATAGCAAAGTGGAACAGGAAGACAACGGCTTCTGCTTTCAATATGATGTAACTCCCAAACTGAGACCTGCTCAATTGCCCCACAGATGGATGCTATGGGCACAATTCTCCAAGTATTGTGCTGAAAGGTAAAGGGCCTTCCTTGAAATGAGACCTGTCAAACAGTGTTCAAGATTTCCCCACTTTCTACAAAAGACCCAAACAGAACATTTTACTGGATCTCTTTGAGAGAGGAAAGATAAGAAGGTCAATCTCTTTTCTTTCTTTTTTTCTTTCTTTCTTTCTTTCTTTCTTTCTTTCTTCTTTCTTTCTTTCTTTCTTCTTCTTTCTTTCTTTCTTTCGTTCTTACCGAAAACATCCTTTCTTTCTTTTTCTTTTCTTTCTGTTTTCTCTTCTTATCTTTGCCTCTTCTTTTTTCCTTTTCTTTTCTTCTCTTTTTCCATCTTTCCCTTCTTATCTTCTGTCTTCGTTCCCCCCACTTCTTTCCTTTTCTTTTTAAAATAGTTATTTAGGTGTAGTGAATTCCTTCTTTTTCTCTCGAGTCTTTCCTTCTGTATTAGTTTTCTACATGTCTATTTCTGGACATTTAATTTCTTGCATTCTGGAAGTACCTTAAATCCTTATTTTTTCATTGTCTTTCTACGTTCTTCCTTCCTTAAGTATTTTTGAGTGGTTTCTTATTATTTCTTGCGTTTTTTTTCTTTCTTTATTTATTTCTGTCTTTATTTCGTTATTTCTTTCTTTTCTTTCTTTTTGTTCGTTATTTCTGTGTTCTTTCAATCCTTTACGTCAGTACTGCATATTTCTTCTCTTCCTCTGGCTTTTTCTTTTTTTAGTTCTATGTCCCCTTTCTTTATGCAATTCCTGCCTCATGAATTCATTACTGTCTGATTAAGTAATGACCTGCAATTCATGACTTCAATCCTGCCTTGGCCTGCAGCCTTCCCTCCTCCCCTCCTCCTCCTCTTTCACTCACTCATGGACGGTCCTTGAATTAAGGAAAAAAAAATAGCCACGGTTATAGTCTCTCCTCTCTTAGTTGCCAGAAAATGCAGCATTTTTTCCAGGGCAATAAGGAGGGACGTCAGGCCTTACAGGTCAGCCTGCTGGTGATGGTGTCTCATAGAAATAAACTTTTCCTTGTTTTTTAAACAAAAAAAAAAAAAACACGAAGAAGCAAGCAAGGAGAGAAAGAGAGGCTTTGTAGGGCAAAAAACAGGACGCATTGAAAAACTTTGCTGACACCCTAAACACCCCTCCCATAACTTTCTCTCAAGCCTGCCGACCATGCTTTCTATTTTAAACCTGCTTTAGGATGGTGGCTGAGGTACTCCCTCACCCCCCCTCCCTTTACAGTCCGAGTGAAATTAAAAGAAAAAACAGCAACCGAGAGCAGATCTGTCTATGTGAGGCCTGCCCCCCGGCTAGGAAATGTGTCCCGGCTCCTTACCCAGGCCTTTTTCTTGCCTAATTCAGTAGCACACATCACAACCCCCGGAGCCTAACCCAGCTCCAGGGCCCTTCGGGTGGGGTCTGGGTGTTGTGGGAATCGGCCCCAGTGCAAAAGTCAACCCCGAATCTTGGCTGTCCCCTTTTCTCCCCTCTTGAGTCTGACCAAAGGCACAGCTCCAAGGAGATCCAAGCAAGCATGCAAGGAAGCAAGGGAAGGAAGGGAGGGACGGAGGAAGGAAGGAAAGAGAAGGAAGGAGGGGAGAGGGGAGGGAAGGGGGGGGAAGAAGAAAGACGAGAGGGAGACAAAGTGAAAAAAGAGGGAGGGAGAGAGGGAGGACGGAAAGAAGAAAAGGAAGGAAAGGAAGGACGGAACAGCAAAGAAGAAGGACGGAAGGCGAAGAGAGGAAGGGAAAAGTGGGGGGGAGAGACTAGTGAAAATTTAGGGGAAGGGAGGGAGGGAAACGAAAGGAAAGGAAGAACAAAGGAAGGAAGGGGAAGGGAAGAGGAGGAGAGGGAGAGAAGTGAAATAAGAGGGAGGAAAGGAAGGGAGGGAGGAGAAGGAAGGAAGGACAGAGAAGGAAGGAAAGGAAAAGAGATGTAGGGAGACAAGTGAAATAGGAGGAGAGAGGGAGGGAAAGAAAGGAAGGAAAGGAGGAGAAGGAAGGAAGGGAAGGAGGGAAGACGGAAGGAAGGAGGAAAGGACGGGAAAGACAAATGAAATAGGAGGGTGCGGAAGGACCGGGGAAAGGGAAGAAAGAAGGAAGGGAAGGAGGAAAAGAGAGAGGGAGACAAGTGAAATAAAAGGGAGGGAAGGAAGGAAAGGAGAATGAAGGAGGAAGGATGGGGAATGGCCGGAAGGGAAAGGGAGAAGGAAGGAAGGAAGGAAAGAAAGAGGAAAGGGAAAAGAAGAAAGAAGGAAGGAGAAGAATAGGGAAGAAGGAAGGAAAGGAAGGAAGGGAAGGAAGGAAGGTTGCCCGAGCACCACCTGCCCGACACTCCACGTCTCACATCGGGGTTGGCGCTGACGAAGACCCGCACCACTCCTACCGCCTGGGCGCCAGTTGCAACGGCAGAGCCGAGAGGTTGCGGAGAACGCGCTTTCCGCCCAGCGCCGATCCAGCGGAGCCCGGCAGCTTTCCGGCCGTTTCCAGCCGGCCACATCGCGCAGCGGACGGCCGCTGCTTGCTGCTGTGTGCCTTCTTCATTCCTCCTCCTTGCTCCGCAAGGCTTGTCCTTTGGCCAGAAGGGCGCCGCCCGCCGCCGCCCGCCGCTCGCCGCCCGGCGAGCCAAAGCCCGGCTGCGGCTCCTCGGCTTGTCTCCGGCGAGAAGGCGGAGGGCTGTAGGGGGGGGGGCGGATGGGTTGTCTCGCCGCCG